>PVKM010032661.1:0-16302 GCA_004027735.1 Carollia perspicillata
TAATCTTCCTTATGTTCCCACTTCTAATTCCAAAACATAAAACAACTGCAAAATTGCCATTTTCTCATTGTTTTCTCAATCTATTGTGAGATTGCTTTTGGGTGTGCCCTTAGTTTGGCTCAAGAAAAAACTCATCAAATCTTTTTACAGGTTAGATTTAGGCATATAGGTAGATTTATGTCAATGTGTATATCCTATTTTGTTAAGTAGCCTCCTCAAAGACATTCAACTAGCAATACCACCTTCACCTGTTCCTCTCATACTGAAGAATCAACAAAAACTCCCCAGTCACATGCCTTTTGCATGGTGAATAAAAACATTGGCTATGGTGCCAGACTGATTGAAATGTTGTAAGGATTAAATTAGTTAATTTATAGCAGAACTTGGAAACATTTTCCATACATAATGTAATAATCATTCAAAACTATTATAGTTTATTATTATAATGCTTATAATTATAATTATGACATATAATAAGCATTCGCAGCTATTGTTATCATCATTATTAATAGAAAGTTGACTTAGCTTTGGTGAACTTATTAGAAGAGGGGGCTACATATCTAAAGGTGCAAATGCACCCTTTCAAAGACCACAAAACTGTTTAAATTTAGAAAACAGATCAGCCAACATTAACTACTGAAGCATGAAGCTTGGAATAACTTTTGTTTGTTTGTTTGTTTGTTTGTTTTCATTTGGGAGCCAGATCCGTGGTAGAAATTGGAGTTGAAGAAGGCTGGACAAAGCTGATGTTAAGGGCTGCATAAATGTTTGTGAACATGGCAAGAAGACATTGACCAAAACCTTATGACTTCAAATACCTTGTCCTGTTTCATAAAATGTTATAAAGAGACTGTTGGGCATTCACTCTGAAAGAAATATGAACACAATGTGGGACAAAGCATAATTTATGCAGGCAGAGACTTGAGAAATATGACTAAAAGCTCAAGCCAAATGCCTCCTCGAGTATTACTCAGATTATATGTGTGTGGCTAAAGAAACAAGGATTATAAATGTATCCTTTTTATTTAATTTATTGAGGGGACAATGGTTACTAAAAGCATACATTTCAGGGGTACAATTGTATAATATAACATTTGTATATTAAAAAGTATATCCTTTTCATTACACATCTGTCTTCAGTATGTTCTCTTAACCATCAGAGCACTTAAAATAACCATGTATGATCATTTAATGTGCTTCCTAAGGAGTTTCAGAATGTCTTAGAATAAGTGTTGGTAAACTATTAGATAATAAACTTTATGACTCATTGTTTCTCTTTGGCAACTGCTTATCTTTTTGTGCTATTATAGCAAAAAAAGCCATAGAAAACAATTAAAGAATGAGCATGGCAGTATTCAATAAAACGTTATTTACAAAAACAGATGGTGGACTGGATTTGGCCTATGGGATATAGTTTGCCAATCCTTGTCTTAGAAGATTTCAACCACTCTTTCCCCACAATTTTAATTCCCAATGAATACTTACAAAGGGACTTCCTAGGCATTTCAAGATTGCTTATTCTCTAAGGGTGTACAAAATGACAAAGATGACCACTAGCACAGGTATCTAAGAAGATGAAGGCAAGCCATTGCAATGTTTAGTTTCAAGTCATGTATTAGTAGTGTCATGGAAGAGAAAAGGGAAGAGCTGAGACGGGAGGTGGCATTGCTCAGATTCTATGCATGTGCCACAGTGAGTCTTAATAAATTAGTGTCAGAAAACTGTACTATAAAATCTAAAGCAGAGACATTCTTACCAAGGTGAGACTGGAAGAAGGCAGTTGTGTAGAAAAATTGATTAGGGCTGATTGACCAATGGAAGTAGTTGGCTCAGTTCTAACATAGAGCAGAGTCGCTGGACAATGGACCACACAATGAGAGAAAATATACCTCTTTATGTATTTGAGAGCCCAACACAGAGTGTGCACTTAGAAAATGATTAATAAACGTTTGTTCAAGGCTATTCAGTAAACAGGGAATCCAGGTGGCAGCCATCTTTAAAGTCTGTCTATACATGGAAGATATTCAACTCAAAAGGTGAAAACATGAGAACACTCTGGTCGTAAAAAGTGGAAATGCAAAAGCCAAGCATAACCTTGTGAACAGCTGGAAGTAAAGAGTAGCATTTTAGTTCAAAGTTAAGTCCAGTTAGAGCAATAGATAAAATAGGAAAACTTGAGGCAGAACTCCAGAGCAGGTCAACGCTGGAATAGGAAGAGTCATAGGAGTGAATGTGTCTTGGGGAAACGTGGGCACCTTATGTCTACAGTACCAAATTCCCAATCTGGTTGATTTAAAAAAAAGATGAAAGGGGATCCAAAGGAAGTCAAATAAAGGATCCATCAGATGTGACTTGAACTTTGACTTCAAACCTAGAAGAAATTCTTAGTTCCAAAACTCAATAAGGTTTGTAGTGTATTTTCATAAGGCAGAAAGATTGTCAGGGAAGAATGGAATTTATAGACATGGGTGTCCTGTGGATATAGTCAATAATTGGAAAGGATAGAGGTTGAGAGGTTAACAGTAATAGCACAAGAATCATGGCCTTTATGGTCAAATAATCCTGGATTTAATGACTCGGCTACTTATTGCTCTACCACATTTAGCTTTTACTCTTACGCAAGTTATTTAATGTATTATCCTGAGTTGACTTTCCTGTGAAATGGGCATAGTAATAGGTTCTACTTCCTAAGACTGTTGCAAAGACTCAATGAGGAAAACATCCATAGTGCTTTATTTCTGGCTACATAGTAACTGCTGAATAAAGAAAAGCCTTTTACAAGTATGACAAGAAAAACTAGTAGGGACAGGAGGTTAGCATTTTCTACATTAGTATTTGTTTAAGCACATGTAGATTTCTCTGAGCACAAGTCTAGAAGCACTAAGTCTGCTTCTACATTCTCCTTCCTATTGTGGCAAGAGCTAGTACTCTTAGACTTTGCAGTTTTCACTAAAGGCATTTTCCAGGATGGATTGAGAGCCTCCAGCAAATTAGAACCCAATCTATGGTTTCAGGTTGAAGCTAAGCGGCTGCTCCACTGTGAAATAGACTGGCACGTTTCCAGCTTGAAAAACAGACAAGCTCCAGCATTGCAAGGAGAAAAATTTTCCCCTAAAACTTTCTCAGAATCAGAAACTCCTGTCCTGAATCCCGGAAATAAGCCAACCATAAAATGGTTGTCTTTAAAAGGTTTTGGTAAGAATCAGTCTCCTAGGCCTGTTATGGTTTTAATCTGAACCTTTGTAGGGTCAAGAGAATGCTGGCATGTCCCAGCATTCAATGCATCAGTGGATTCATCAGACTGCAGCTTTTATCCATTAGGGTTTTCTGGGCCATGGTTACTCCCCACCCCCACCCCAAGAAGCCTGATTTGAAAGCAGATAAAGGAGACCTCAGTATGGGGATAATGTCCTCAGTCTCCCATATCATCCTGGACACAGTGGGCTTCAAAGACTTACTCCTGAGAAAGTATTATTTATTTTGTCAACCAAGTAATCAGCAAGTAAGTAATACTAGCAAGCAGCATATCGCCTGATGTCAACCACCTGCGGGAGAAAATTAAAACCAGGAATCAAGTGCTATGAAATCTTGTCACAAATGGTACTTTTTCATATTTTTCTAATGTGTTTTGGGCTTTCAATTGAGCGGCATTAAATATTCCAAATATGTCTTCATTGTGGTTATAAAATGCATAAAACCTCTTCCAAGCTACCCGTGTGATAATACTTAATTCATTTCAAATTTAAATATCATCTTCCTTGGTTCCCTAAATTGAGAGGAGAAAAGATCGAATTAGAAAGAAACCGTAACTTTTACTTTTCACTTTTGCTTATTTGGAATGATTGAACACAAGACCCACAAGGCCTCCAGGCACTGTAACTCATAAATTATGCTTCATCTTGCAGCCTCAGTATGGTCATTTGTCATTACAGAATCACTGGAAAGGAAAATATCCGCAGTACAAGGACCTTTCATCTGAATTTTCTCTTGGATCTTCTACATCAGAATCAAAAAGAGTATTACTAAAAACCTGTATTACCTTGGCCTTACCCGACATTTAATCAGACTACCTGGAGATGGGACTCAGGAATTTGCTCCTTGACAAATGTTCTAGCTGATTCTTGTACACTATAAAATTTGAGAACCAATGATTTAGGGATTCTGTACTGATACTGGATTAATAGTCAAAGAACAGGATTTGAAAAACAAAATTGCATAAACTTTATATTTTACTTTTGGGTATAATTTTTGGAATCTCAATAAAATATTGCATCATTAATTCTTTAAAACCAAATAAAATTTTAAATTTTGAATCAAATATACAAAAAATATCTTTTTTATTGGCACCATATAGATTACACTTAAAATTTTAAAAAATAATTATGCTGTCTTTCACCAAAAAATTTTTTTTAATTAAAATATGTGAAACAACTAATGAGCTCCATAATTTTCTTGGTTTTATAGGCACTTATGAGGGCTCAGTGCTGAGGGAGGGACTAAAGCAGAGCAAGGTAGTTTTCTTGGGTTGAAGAAATAGTGATTTAATTGTGGGAAGGTTGAGGCAGAAAGAATTATGCAGAGGAAGTTCTCCAAAACTCTGTATAGCAGCACCAAGATGTATATTCATAAACCAAAAGTCTGTGATACTAGCAAAAGTAAATAAAAAGCTATCATAAGTGATAAGCTACCGCATAGTTTTCTAGTTTACACAGGGGTAGGAGATACCCATCTTCCAACCAGCCAGAGAGCAGAATCTTCAATAAACACTCAGGGCAGCCCTGACCTGTGTAACTCAGTTGCTTGGGCAAGTCCCACAAGCAAAAGGCCACTAGTTCCATTCTTTGTCAGGGCACATGCCTGGTTGCAGGTAGATCCCCAGTCAGTGTGCATAGGAAAAGTAACCAATAGATGTTTCTCAATATTTCACTTCCTCTCTTTCTCCCTCCCTTAGCCTCTCCCCTAAAATAAACAAAATCTTAAAAAACAAAAAATGACAACAACAAAATAAACCTCAGGGTGTTAGAGACTTCAGAGGGTTAGATCTTAGTAGTAATACTAAACTAGTCCTGGAAAAAGGATATTCTAAAACCTTCCTAACAAAAATCAAAACTAGCCTAAAAGGATCAAGTTAATTGGCAAGTAACTTTCCTGCCTGCCAAAATAAACTTCAACAAATTTTGAAAAATGACAAAAAGGTTCATGTGTCTGTGTGTGTCTGTGTGTGTGTGTATAATATAAAACATCACAATGGCCAGCATCTGATTTAAAATTCATAGACATGTGAAGGCATAGCAAAATGTCACCCATAATGAGAAACAAAATCTGTACATGAAAACAGGCAAAGAAATAACTGAAATAAATTAATAGATAATAACTTTAAAATTATATAAATTAATTTATGGACTTGACTGTAGACTTGTACCAGA
This sequence comes from Carollia perspicillata, assembly GCA_004027735.1. Lineage (NCBI taxonomy): Eukaryota > Metazoa > Chordata > Mammalia > Chiroptera > Phyllostomidae > Carollia > Carollia perspicillata. The sequence goes on from PVKM010032661.1 coordinate 5,427, forward strand.
CACTGAAGAACAGATCTGGGAATATAAAGGCATGACAATAGAATCTATCTAAACTGAAGCACAGGTAGAGAGAAATAAACAAGAAAAAAATGAAAAAAGCCTCAGTGGCTTGTACAGCAATTTCAAGTGGTCAAACATGTATTACATTTTAGTGCAAATAGAAAAGAAAGAGTGGGCCCAAAATGTGTAAAGAAATAGTGGCTAAAATTATTTTCAAAATTCATGAATATTCAAGAAATTTGATGAATCCTAAGCAAAATAAACAGAGAGAAAATCATTCCAATGCCTGTGCGAAAAAAGAGGAGTAAAGAGAAAACTTTAAAGCAGTCAGGGAAAAAAGTCACAATAAATGTAGAACAAAGATACAAATGATCTCTGGCTTTTTGTCAGAAAAAAATGAACTGTAAATCAGTAGACAATGGAAGAATGATCTTGTAAATTCCCGAAAACAAACAAACAATCATCTAATATTTTACCTTCAGCAAAAATTTCCTTCAGAAATCAAAAGAAACTAAAAACAGACTTTCAGCCAAGATGGAGATATCGATAGACACACTGCACCTCCTCGCACAAGCAAAAGAAGGACAACAATTTAAAAACTAAAAACAACCAAAACTGACAGAAAATCGAACTGTATGGAAGTCTGACAACCAAGGAGTTAAAGAAGACACACTCATCCAGACCAGTAGGAGATGGCAGCCGGGTGGAGAGGACTCGCAGCAAAGTGGTGGCTGGTAGGGTGGGTGGTCCCACATTCGCAGCAGATAAACCGAGAGCAACAACTGGGAAGCTAGACAGACCACACAACCCAGGGCCCCAGCATGAGGAAATAAAGCCTTAAACCTCTGATTGAAAATACCTGTGGGGGTTGAGGCAGTGGGAGAAACTCCCAGCCTCACAGGAGAGACCCATATGGTCCTAGAATGTACACAAACCCACCCACCCAGGAATGAGCACCAGAAGGGCCCAATTCGCTTGTAGGAAGCAGGGGAAGTGACTGAAATCTGGCAGAGAGTGGAGCAGGCAAAATTGTTCCCTCTCAGACCCCTCACCCACATACAGTGTCACAATGCAGCAAGGCAGGTTGCCAAGCCCCTGTGAATACCTAAGGCTCTGCCCCTTACTATGTAATAGGTGCATTGAGAACCCCAAAAATGGCCCAAATGAAAGAACAGTTCAAAGCTCCAGAAAAAATACAACTAAGGGACAAAGAGATAGCCAACCTATCAGATGCACAGTTCAAAGCACTGGTAATCTGGATGCTCACAGGATTGGTTGAATTTGGTTGCAAATTAGATGAAAAAATGAAGACTATGCTATGTGAAATAAAGGAAAATGTACAGGGAACCAGTAGTGATGGGAAGGAAACTGGGACTCAAAACAATGGTGTGGACCAGAAGGAAGAAAGAAACATCCAACTAGAAAAGAATGAAGAAACAAGAATTAACAAAAACAAGGAGAGGTTCAGGAACCTTCAGGACATCTTTAAACATTTCAACATCCAAATTATAGGAGTACCAGAAGGAGAAGGGAAAAAGCAAGAAATTGAAAACTTATTTAAACAAATAATGAAGGAGAACTTCCCAAGTCTGGTGATGGAAATAGACTTCCAGGAAGTCCAGGAAGCTCATAGAGTCCCAAAGAAGTTGGACCCAAGGAAGCACACACCAAGGCACATCATCATTACATTATCCAAGATTAAAAATAAGGAGAGAATCCTAGAAGCAGAAAGAGAAAAGGACACAGTTACTACAAAGGAGTTCTTATAAGACTGTCAGCTGATTTTTCAAAAGAGACCTTGCAGGCAAGAAGGGGCTAGAAAGAAGTATTCCAAGTCATGAAAGGCAAGGACCTACATCCAAGATTGCTCTATCCAGCAAAGCTTTCATTTAGAGTAGAAGGGCAGATAAAGTGCTTCTCAAATAAGATCAGGTTAAAGGAGTTCACCATCACCAAGCCCTTATTATAGGAAATGTTAAAGGGAAATGTTTATCTAAGAAAAAAAGACTAAAAAATGTGAACAGTAAAATAACAGCAAACTCACAATTATTAACAACCACATCTAAAACAAAAACAAGCCAAGCAAACAGCTAGAACAGGAACAGAACCACAGAAATGGAGATCACATGGAGAGTTAGCAACAGGGGAGTGAAGGAGGGAGAGAGGGGGGAAAGGTACAGAGGATAAATATCATAAATGGTAGGTAGAAAACAGACAGGGTAAGGGTAAGAATAATATAGGAAATGTAGAAGTTAAAGAACTCATAGGTAGGATCATGGACATGAACTAGAGGTGGGGAGTATGGGTGGGAGGGGGTGTGCAGGGAAGAGGGGAGTGGGGGGAAATGGGACAACTGTAATAACATAATCAATAAAATATATTAAAAATAATAAAATAAAAAATAAAAATAAAAATAAAGAAACTAAAAACACTTCCACACATCTTCTACACAAGAAAATTTAGTGTCAGCATATTTGAACTAAAAGATATTAAAGAAAGTTCTTTAGATGGAAATCTGGATCTTCAAAAGGAATAAAGTGTGAGAAACGTTAAAAGTATGAAAATACTTATTTCTTAAAAAATTGCTTAGATTACTTACATTTGACTCTGTAGCATAAGACATAAAATTGAATTGTAAGTTATACTGAGGTAAACTATATGAAAACAATAGCACCAAGAACAGGAGGGGGAAATGGAAGTGTATTGTTGTAAAACTTATAGATCATACATGAAGTACTACATTATACTTGAAGACAGACAATAATACATTAAAATTGCATATTGTAAAATTTAGACCAATCACTAAAAATTTGTGAGAGATTCAGCTTATAAGTCAAGAATAGACATAAAACTAAATACTTAAAAATACTCAGCCTGAAAAAGACAAGAAAAGAAGAAAAATGAATGATAAACAGATGCGACAAATATAAAACAAAGAGAATGACTCTAGACTCAAACACATCTGAATGTAAACAGTCTATGTATTCCAAATAAAAGGCAGTGATTGTTAGGTTGTTAAAAACGCAACACCCACCAATGTTCTGTTTATAAAAAATTCATTTAAAATATAGAGCACATATATTAATAAAGTAAAATGATGAGAAATGACATACAATAAAATTTACTAATCATAAGAAAGTTACAGTGGTTACTGAATGTTGGAAAAGTAGACTTCAGAACAAGGAATTTGACCTTTCATAGAGATATGTTTAATAACAATAGAAGGGTCAATTCATTAAGAAGAATAACAACTCAAAAGGGTATATGCCTAACAGAAAACCTCCACAATTTTAAAGCAAATACTGAACAGTTGACAGGGGAAAATAAACAAATGCACAGGAACTCTCACTCTGTGCTCAGTGAAACAAGTAAGCTGTGTATCAGCAAGGACACAGGCAATGCGAACAGCCCTATGCACCTACTACTCAGTGTTCGCTGTTAGAACACTTTGCCCAACAAGCAGAATACATGTTCTTTTCAAGTGTACACAAAACTCTTCCAAGAGACACTAGATGATGAGTTATAAAGCAACTCTCAATAGCATGACTGAACTTACACAGAATATATTATCTGACCATTGTGGAAGTAAATGATTTTTTTAAAAAAAATCCTCAGATATGTAGAAATCACTTTTTGGGATGAAGGACATGTTTTATACATTTGTCAAACACAATGACTTGTTTTAAAGTGGATGCATTTTATTGTGTATAAAGTACACTGTCATTAATTTGATTAAATGCCAACTAAAAATGTATACAAAACTTACTCCTTTGACCTTTTTAAAAAGTAACATAACGTTTTTTATGACTAGACTCATCTTCTGAATATGTTTGTTTGTACTCTGTCTTCAGCTGTATCTCCGACATCTTACTCATACTCATTTCATGATGAAGAGGAATACTGGAACTGCTTTCCCCTCCAGGCTTGTGAGTACACCACTTACCAGTGGAAGTCTTCTCAGAAAAATAATGGTGGAGTAAAGACTGATCACACAAATACTCATGTCATAAGGCTAAAACAAAAACCCAAAGTTTTTTACTATTTCTCATATATGATTAAGCCTTTTTCTTGTTTTCTTTCTTTTCATTTCATCATGGATATCCTCTGCGGCCTATTTTCCTACTTGCTAGTCCTTTCTCTTGCTGGTTTAATCTGCTGTTAAAAAACCCAAATTGAGTTCTCAACTTCAGTTATTTAGTTTTCATTTCTAGAATTTTCATTTTATTCTTTTTTGAAAAATAAATTCTTCTCCGGTGAAATTCTTTATCTTGTCAAATGTTTTCTTGAACACATTAATTAAAGTGTTTTGAAGGCCCATGCCTGGTCACTCAAAAAAATAGGTCACCAATGTGTCTTTTTGTAATACATGTATAAACATTTTTCAGATGGAATCTAATCTATAGTGGCAACAGATCTGTGTTTGGCTGTGGCCAATGGTAGTTGGAGAAAACTGACTATAAGGAGACATGTGGAAATATTTTAAAGGAAAGAAAATATCTTGATTATTGCGATGGTTATATTTGTAGACCTTTTTTTAGTACTGTACATTTTAATTATTAATCTAATGCTACATATTTTGCATAATATACAATTAAGCTACTCATTCATTTATTCATTCAGTCAATCAGTCATTCAAAAATATTAAGGGCTTACCACGTACTGGTCCTTTTATAGGGGGTATGGCAATGAATAGGACAGGCACAGCCTCCCTTTGCAGAGCTTTAGGCCCCTGATGGTCCTCCCTGTTTCTGATAGTTCTTTGGGCTTTCAAGTTTTCTCCCACTCTTCTATGTACATGGAATGTCACGCACCCTCTATCTGTATATTCAAATTATACACACATTTTTCAAAGTCAATTTTAAATCTCAGAGCCTCAATGAATCTGTCCTGTGTTTGCAGTAATCTTAGCCTAGTCTGAGCTCTCACGTTAAATTATCTGTTCCTCTAAAGGTATTTGTACAACTACTTTGCATTATTAATGATGTAGCCTATCTGACTAGGCTTGAAACTCTTTAACTGCAAGGGTCTTATCTTACTACCTCCTGTATGTACTCCAATATTTAGAAAAGTGCCTGAGTTACTAATAAATAGACATGTATTAAATGGATGAATACATGAATATGTAATTGTAATTTGTATAAAATTATGGTTGTGTTTTAATATTTATACCTAATAATTCACCAAGTTCTCTGCTTACTTCTAATTATTGACTTTGAGTTACTTATAGCCCTGCCATGTCTAATTCAAGCTTGCGGCTTCTGTGATACTCTATGCTCACAAACCAGATAATCAAGTTTATTAAGGACTATGTGTTAAATAAATGTAATTAGGCACTTAGGGTGGGTGTAATGACTTTTCATACATTAAAGTATGGTTTGAGAGTTTGGGCTCTAAATCTAATTGCTCAGAAGGACTATTTTGTCAGCATGCACATTTGGGGCTGTATTTTGAAGAATCGTTGCCAGCGTCTGACCTCTGTAAAAGCAGGGCACTGCATTGCTAGAAAAATCATTCTTTTTATAGAAAATGGCCATTTTAACACTAGATATGTGTCCTCTCTGACAAATGAATTCTGGTGCTCGGGCCTCAGAACCAGACAGCTGTCACAGCACCGCTGAGGATTCCTCTAAATTGCAGCAGATGGTGCTACTTATTTGGCCATCTAATGCTATTCCGAAGGATCAGTTGGCCAACTGCTGTGATGGAGGTATGAAAATAGGAGATTTATTTAGAGCCAGAGGAGGCAAGCACAAATGTTTTTGGGTTACAGAGTTTGAACTGATTTGGAAAAATTGTATCCAACCAATTACCAACCCAGATCCAAGAGGGTGTGGTTGTAAAGCCCCATCCCTTGAATAAAAGCAGTTATGGAAAATATAACTTCTTTGGCCAGCTGTACTATAACCTCTTCAATGCTCTTTTCCCCTGAGATGCATTTGTGAGTAGCCCCACACATGCATACGCAGCACATATATTCCTACACATACAGTTGCTAATCAGTCTGCAATTTAAATTTAACACCACTTAGGAACCAGCTGGGTCACCTGTGGCTGGTCTGTGAAAATATGCACAGCATGTGTTGGTGGCCTACATCAGAAGTGAGAGCCTTTCTCAACGCTATCATTAAGTCAGCAGCTGCAGCCCTATGTCACTTCTATTGTATCAATGCAATCACAGCAATCCAGGGTTCTACATAACAGGAGTATTGACTATTCTGGTCATGTCTTTGGTCATTTTCATAACAGCTATGGCTCACTCTTGATCAGAATGAAATCTGGTTAATAAACACTCTGTTTACCACTGCCCAGAATACAATTTTTAAGCAGCTTCTTAACTCAAATTTATATCATTTACTATATACATATAAAGCCTGAAGATAGCTTACAATAACAATAGCTATTAAGTAGAATACTAGTACATTGTAAACCCTTCTCATAAAGCCAATAAATTCCTATTATGTGCATAGTGAGCTTCTTACTTGAGAAAAATGAACTAATTAAATTATTCAACTGAACAGCAATTTAAATTGGTGCACTACATTACCTAAAAAAAGGTAACTTAACAAGTGAAAAATACACAGAAAACTTAGAGATAATTTCCACGTACTTGTATCAGAGGCCCAGTAAACAAATAAATGGAGAAAAAAAGTCTTTAAAACACAGAAAAAGTGTGTAACCATGGAGATGAGAAGGCCCTCAAATTGACCAAAATCAAAGGCAAATAAAAGAACTTGCATACCTAAAATTTTACAATAAAACTGAGAGTTGTTCTAGAATAAATTCACAGAATGAAACGTGTAAACATTTTTAAAATAAAATCAAGCAAGGCTCTCAGCCACAGAATAGGTGTAGAGAGGACATCCATGCACATAGCAGTCAAAGGGCCTTGAGGACCAATGAGGTGGAGGCAGCCACACCTGTGGGTACTTTTATTCTAAGGGGAGAAAATATCATTAAATATTTCTCTCTCAAACTATCTTTCAGTAGGTTCTATGTCCTCGACATGCCCATAAGAAAATTGAGGAGCAAAGTGTCTTCTGTACTATCAGGAAAATGAGAGCCAGCAAAAATGGCGGTACCCCTAGATGTCGGCATTTATCCACACACTCTCTTGTCTGACAGCCCCTGTCGTAACGTATTCACTTTCATCCCAGGTTAACTCTTTGCCCTGACTTGAGATTTATGACTTAAATTGCTTCAATCCTATTAATATCTTGTCATGGAAAAATCTATTGTTGACTTGCTGCCTGGCTTGCCCCACCCCCAACCCATCTCCCATCACTTGCTACCACTCCCCTACCCAACTTTCATAGGGTGAATTAAGCCTAATACTCAACTTGTCATTTACACTTCTGATTTCCATTTATATTTCAACCTTCTAAACTATGCCTTTGTCACAGTCTATTCCACACTATGTGAAAGAAGTATTATTAGACACAGATCCAACAATGATAAAATCACAATATACTCAGACAAAATGACAAACTAGACTTACAGAAGCTCTATTGTAATGGTTAATATTTCTTGAGTACTAAGGGATAAGCTTTGTTTTAAACAATTTACACACTTTAACTTATTTAGTCCTATATCAACTCTTTGACATAGATAACAATAACCTCATTTTAGTAATGAGAAAACTGAGGGATAAAGAGTTTATATAATAAACCTATTAATATACCTACTACTGCCATAAAATGGCAGAGCTAGGCTTTGAAGCCAGTTTGGGGTCAGAACTCATCCTATTATCCATTATGCTGTCTGACATCTTTTTGAGAATTAAAAAACATTAAGAAAAACATTAAGTGCTACTAAAAATCATAATTTTCAAGCTATGGAAGACTAACATTACAAACCTTGGTGTACTCGTCAAGAAATTAGATTTCATAGAGCCTGGGTAACTTCAATGATGAGGAGTCTGTAGTTACCCATATTTAGGCTAAGTAGCATAAGATAATCTTCAATGACAAGTAGAATCTTAGAAAGCTTCCAAAGTTTTAAGGAAATTGAAGTAGTTGTCTATTAATTAGGTACATCTTTAGTTCTATTCCAACTAAACTTCAAAGCAAAGGAAAGAAGTTATATGATTATGAGATAGTTATATAATATGAGATAATTTAAGGAGTAGATGGTGCTGTTGTGCAATGTTTAGAAAAAATCTGTGTTTGACTGAGGGTGGAGGTGCCAAAGAAACCTTGTATTGACTTAAGTGAGAGAATGAGGTTACACAGTGAGTTGTAGTAGCTTTAAATTACTTAACCATTAATTAACATTGGAGCTCATTATATAAAGACTTTGCAGCAATTCTAGTATCTTGGGGTGACAGACGGTCTTGGAAAGGGTAAGTTGATAAGTGTAGTTGGACACAAGGAAACACTTTCCATGACTGGTGTTACGGTTTGACTGTTTGTGTCCCCCAACGTTCATCGTATTGAAGACCTAATGCCCCATGTGATGATATTAGGAGGTGGGAAGTGATTAGGTCCCAAATCAGTGCTCTTGTAAAAGAGGCTGAGAAATCTCCTTTGCCCCTTCAGACTGCTGAGAATACACCTGAGCAGTTGGCAGTCTGCAACCAGATAGAGGAGCATGTTGTCACCCTCCTGACCTTGGACTTCCAGCCCTCAGAACTTTGAGAAATAAATTTCCTCTGTTCCTAAGGTACACAGTCTATGGTATTTTGTTACAGCCACCCCACCCACTATAAGCAGTTGGCAATCTATTTTTATTTATATTTTTCATGTAACAAGATGCTTAGCAAGTCTTTCTGTGTGTCTCAGTTATTCTATGTAGTCATCTCATGAAAGGAACACTTTGCCAAGACTGATATTAGAAAATACTGTTGAATCGGGAACATTGTTGGAATGAGTGAGGGTGTTCCAGGTTGAGAGTAAATGGCATTACAAAGACAATATTAATATTTTCATGTTTTTGCCTGCTCAGGGCTTTCAGAGCAAAGATTGCTAGCAACTTGGGTTAAAGGATGATGGACTGGAAATCCTAACACAGAAACCTCTAGAAAATATATAGAGATTTATTTTCCTCAAAGATTTATAGAGTAATGAAATCTGGAGTCATTTGTCTACATTTTAAAGGGTTGTTGTAAACACCTAGGCATCTTCCCATCGCTTCCCAGAAAGAATTTGTTTCCATTAGTGGGAAAAGTTTTCTCTCCTTATTTCTGGGACAGAAGTCTCTATATAAACTCTAAAATCTACAGTTTTGCTCCTCAGCAATTCCTCTTCAGTAGTATAAAACCCCCTTTTGCACAAGAAGGTGATATCTGCCCTCATTGTAGAAATCCCAGGGGAAACAGTACAAATGCCGAGATTGCTATGAGAGTAAATAATTGCCTTTCTCTGACACAGAAACCTCCATGGTTTTTCAAAAAAAAAATGCATATAGTGAAAAACCTTGTCATTTATATTATAAATAATTGCATTGCAATGTGTGATTAACCAGTATGTTTATTCTCTACAAATGCCTCCTAGAACAAATACTTCCCAGATTTGATTATGCAATATGTTAATGTGTTGCATAAGTTAAAAGGGTCACATAATTAAATAAGCCTGAGAAATGTGGCATACAATATCTCTCTCTGGAATACTTAAGAATTGGGTCTTGCAAGTTCCTATAATAAGGAAATGTGTTCAAAATTGACTTAGGGCTTGCAAATCAAAAATATCGATGTAGGATGAACTCATAGCATCTTTTTAACCCTCTGGATGTGTCAAATGAGTATCTGGAAGGAAGTCCATGCTTTATTCGTGGATGTATTTTCTGCCCAGACATCCTTAAAAAGTTACTAGTTAGTGTTTTCTTTTGTCCCATTGTCCTCAAAGCCTTAGAAGTCATTCTGTTGACCCTCCACACAGCAACTACTATTCACAAAGAGCAGTGCTTTACAACACTGACAGCACATTAGAATCACCCAGGCAGCTTTAAAAAATACCAATGCCTGTGTCCCAAACCACACCAGTTAAGAGGACCTCAGGGTGAGTCCAGGAATCTGTGAGATTTACAAGCTTCCCAGGTGACTAATGTGCAGACAGGCTTCAGAACCACTGACACAGAGCAGTGCTTCTCCAGCTTTAATGAACATGAGCATCATCCCCACGTGGATGCAGATATTCACAGAGTTTATTATTCAGCAAGTCTGGGGCAAGCTGGGAATCTTCTTTTAAAAAAATATTCTAGATGATAATGACAGTTTTTCAATGACCACACTTTGTGATACATTGATATAGGCTGAACCTACCATTCTGCCTGCTTCATAACAGTTAATCAGGAATCCCATCTCCGGGAGAACAGAGGGTGATATTCCAGCTCTCTCGTGCTACCCCACCCCAATCCACCTTCATTCACAGACACAAAGGGTTTGACATGACTTTAAAATTCTAATAACAATATCTTGACTCATTTTTAATTGTCTCTGGTAGACTTGGATGAGGATGAGCCATCTCCCCTCCAGGGGTGGACTCATCTGTGAGATGGAAAGCCAAGCCATGCTACCAGTACTTTCCCTCGATGAGTCATAAATCTGGGTTTCCCGACAGTTATTCCACCTGCAAAATTCCTGCATCAAACCTTAACTGAAAGTGAAGGTAATTCAGCCATGCACAAATGTGAATTTCTTCCAGAACACACAGTCAAGCTTCGGCCTTTTGTAATGGCCATGTAACTCCTATCAGACTAAGATCCTGAAGAAGTACAGAGGGAAAGAAAAATTAAAAACTAATAGTGCCTCAGGAATCTGTAAGGCAATACTAAGAAGTAGAAATTACATGTTTTGGAGTCCTAGGGGGGCTTTCAGAAAAAATATTTGAAGACAAAGAAAAGTAAGAAATCTCCCGAATTTGGTGAAAGACAAATTTACAAAG
>PVKM010032662.1:0-16301 GCA_004027735.1 Carollia perspicillata
AGAATCCAATATTTCTTATTATAAAGTCTCCTTGAAACTTCCATCTACCTAATTAAAACCAGATACATGGATTATTCACAGAAGGCATATTAATTTAGCTCTAAATACATTTTCAAGCATAGTAAATTCAATAAAGTAATATAACATGTTAGTAGATTTTAAATGCTTAATTTGACAAGCACTGTCAAAAACCTTAATAATTATATCTTAATTGTTTTCAAGTCTGTGTGAATTTAACCATAGACATGCAAGCTACACACATGAAAATACTATTGTCCTCCTCCCCACTCTTCCCTGGACATCCAGCACCAGGTCCCTCATATGCTTCCTGCCTGTTTTCTCGGCCTACACCACTGTCTCTGGTAAAGGCCCTCGCATTCATTATGGAGACATGCATTTCCAACCTTCTTTTGGGGGGGCTTATACTGTACCTATTTTAGGCAACAAATGCTTTAAATAATAGCATAGTGCATGTTTTACTCATCTCTGACCATAAATTATAACCTAAGGGGAAATTTTTCATTTGCATTTTCATACTGTTTTCCTATATTATTTGATGTTGATACTGTTTCTGTAAAATATCTAACACTGTCATGCAAGAAAATCTCAAAATTTAATTAAAACAAGAGGAGCCTCAATTGACAAACAGCTATGCTTGACTATAGAAAGCAGAAGCTGGACAACTTTGGACTATTGTTAGGAGCTTTCATATAGTGTATATAAATAACAACTATATTAGCACATTCAAAATGCCTATTTTTTGAAATACATGAATAGAGTAGAAGGGCTACATTCCAGAATTTCACAAATAACTTCCTAAGTAAATGTGCTTATTGGAATAATCATACAGATTGGACTTTTCAGATTTGTTAGAGTGACAATTAGTGTAGAAAAATAAAACAGATATTAGATACAACTTTTTATTGTTCATTATGTAAAGTTCATCTTTCTTTGAATTTAAAAGATATTCTTTGTATCAGCATTTACTTTCATGATTCAATGGGAGATTTTTTTTTTCTGTTAAGATCCCTAGGGCTTTGTAGCTGACACTTAGTACTCCTGTAACATTTCTTTAAAGATTTTATTTATTTATTTTTAGAGAGGGGGGAATGGAGGGAGAAAGAAAGGGAGATGAACATCAGTGTAAGAGAGAAACATGGGTCACTTGCCTCTCACAGGTGCCCTGGCCAGGGTCCAAACCCTCAGCCCAGGCATATGCCCTGACAGGGAATTGAACTGGCAACATTTCACTTTGCGGTGTCCAGCTAACCGAGCCACACCGGTCAGGGCAGTGACTTCTATCATTTGAAGAATTGTCCCAAAGAAGCAGAGTTAATCATTTTAAACTGCATGATGTAAAAATTGAAAATATTTTGTTTTAGATACAGTACTAATAAAATGAATGATTTACTGGCACAAAACTATTTTAAGATAATGATATATTGATAAATTCCATAATATGAAGAGGTTCAATTCAAGTTGAAGATATTAATATAAGTAGCATTTTGCCATGAATTTCATTTCCAAAGTCAAAATTGCCCTTGAATGCCCAAATATAAATATGTTTTACATTTAAATTGTTATACTGGAAGCTAATGAACACAAACAGAGTAAATGATGTATTTCAAGATATAGGAATTAGCATGTCATAAATTTAATATGAAGAGAATGATTTCATTTGTTCGTCCAACCAATGATAGGAATAGATGTACATTGTATAATAATTAATTCAAGTTTCTACTAATTTATTCCCTTGTCCCAGCCCACTGCCTGTCTATTAAAATACATGGTTAGCAGTGGTTGAAGAAATATAATTTGTAAGTCTGTATTTAACAAGGATTTCCTTTCGTTTCTTCTGATCCCTTTAATTTTAGTACTAAACAAAAATGTTATGTTTGAGCTTAGATTTTCCCCCCAAATTAAAAGGATATCTCTTTAGGCTTCACTGTTAAAAATATAAATGTGTACAAGTTGTTTCTCCTCCTAAGATTAAATCAGTTGATTATGAAAATGGGTGATTTTTATGGTAAATCCATTAATACAGTGCTCTGATTTCTCTCAACACTCTAGGGGGCAACCTCCATCCAGGAGACAGAATATGGAGAGTGGAGGAAACTCAGCTCGCTATGAAGACACTCGAGGTAGAAGACCAAGGGATCAAGGGAGTGTTCGGGTGCTGGTGAGAACAAAGCTAACTGGCTGATCATAAGGTGCGGGATGAGATAAAAGTGACATGATGCCTGGAGTTTGATAGACTAAAACATAAGGAAGATCTAGCAAATACGAATTTATGAAAGAGATTTGTAAGCATGGGTGTAAAATAATATGTAGCGAAATGGCTACAAAAAGTTTGGGACCCCTTGAGATCTTTAAGCTTCCAGGATAGAGATACCATCTGATTCGTTGAAAGACTGACATTAAAGAGGAAAGGATGAACATGCAAGCTCAAGAGAAGCAAACATTTTGAGATCAGGATGCTTGGCACACCCCTAAAGTAGCAGTTTAGCTAGATAAGTTAGATTCATTTTAAAATCTATAACAAAACAGAGTCTTCTTTGCATAATTTGAATATTGTCTCCCAAGAGACAATGACTTCTCATCATTCCGTGAGCATCTGGCCATTTCTTACTGTCTGATGAGATCTTCCTTTTCTTGTTTTGATGATCTGACAGGATATGCATTAGGCCAAAGTGCAAATAAAGTCATTATCAATCTGTATGTGTGGTGGCAGATGTCTCTATTCATCACTATGGCTGCAGTTTTAAATGGCAATCAAACATGCATTAAAAAAAACATTTTCTGTACTGAAGGTGACAGTGTGAAATTTCAGTCTCTAAAAAATAACAGGGTTTTCTAATGAGATACATGCATCTGCAAATGAAATAATCTATCACATTCTGATATTTTATAGTTATGTGAAAAAGTTGAAGGACATGAAATTTCCTAGGTGAAACCTAGCATCTCAGTTAATTAGGAAGGATATAAAATATAAACTCTTGAAAACCACCAAAAGAAGCTACATTGTAATTAACAATTTTGAAGGAAAAAGAGGCAGTGTTTAAGAGAAAAACTTTAGGGAAAATATTTAATAAACATTAAATGAGAGTTAATAATTATTATTTACTAAACATAAATTTATATCTTTGGAGAATAATAAACTAACCATTAATTCTGCCACGCCAGAAACATACATTGAGGGATAACATTTTCAACTATAATATGCTCCAGATAAAACCAATATGTACTTTACTTATTTTTCATTGTTGTTCAATTACAGTTGTCTCCATTTTTCCCTATTACTATCTCCTGACTTACCCATCCCCCACCTCCCACATTCAATCCCCCCCACCCCTGTTGTCTTTGTTCATGGGTCCTTTATATATGTTCCTTGATTTGACCCTTCCCTTCTTTCCCCACTTAATCCTCTACTCCTTCCCCTCTGGTTGCTGTCAGTGTATTCTTTATTTCCACATCTCTGGTTCTATTTTGCTTGTTTGTTTGTTTTCTTGATTGGGTTCCACTTATAGGTAAGATCATATGGTATTTGTCTTTCACTGCCTGGCTTATTTCACTTAGCATAATGCTCCCCAGTTCTGTCCATGCTGTCAAGAAGTGTAGGAATTCTTTCTTTCTGCTGCATAGTATTCCATGGTGTAAATGTACCACAGTTTTACGATCCACACTCATTTACTGATAGGCATTTAGGTTGTTTCCAGCTCTTGGCTATTGTAAAAAACGCTGCTATGAATACTAGGATGAATAGGTTCTTTTGATTTGGTGTTTCAGGATTCTTAAGGTATAATCCAGGCAGTGGAATTGTTGAATCAAAATGCAGGTCCCTTTTTAGTTTTCTGAGGAAATTCCATACTGTTTTCCACAGTAGCTGCACCAGTCTGCATTCCCACCAACAGTGTACTGGGGTTCCCTTTTCTCTACAACTTCACCAGCACTTGTTGCTTGTTTATTTGTTTATGATGGCCATTCTGACCAGTGTGAAGTTCTATCTCATGTTTTAATTTGCATCACTCTGATGGCTAGTGATGCTGAGCATCCTTTCATATGTCTCTGGGCCCTCTGTATGTCCTCTTTGGAGAAGTGTCTGTTCAGGTCCTCGGCCCATTTTTCAATTGGAGCGTTGTCTTCCTGGAGTGCAGTTGTGTGAGTTCTCTATATATTTTGGGTTTTATAAGATCAAACCCTTGTCCGAAGTATCATTGGCAAATACATTACTCTTATGTGTGAAGCATGTTACCCTAATTTATATAAACTTGTTGCTATACTTTTACTAGTAAAAAAAGCAGTATAGAATAAACAGAACATACAATCACTAAATATAAACAAACATTTATATTTGCCTGTATATTTAAGCAAAACTATTGCCATACAATGACCATTTTACTCATAACTCAGAATTTGCTTATAATTGCAAGTTATAATGTCTATTTTCTCCTTACATTGTTATATACCTCTTCAGCCTATTTTGTGGCAAGACCTGCAAAAACCAGATGTCTAATTGCTTAACTTCAGTGAGAAAAGCTACTCTGGAGTTTTCTACCTTGGAAGTTGCCATAGGGTAGACAGTCATAACTCTCAATTTATATTTTCCAAAGGCATATAAAGGTCACAAATAAGTGGATTGCTATTAAAGTAATAATGATTAATTCCTCTTCTTGCAATAATGTCCCTTTCACATGTTTAACATTTTTATTCCAGTTATGTCTAGGCTTCATATTTGTGATAAAAACACAGAATCTACTAATAGGTGTATTTTATAAACCCTAAGATAACAGGGTAGATTTTCAGACTTCTAATAAACCGAATGTTTTCCTAAATGCATTTGCATGTTCTATATTTTCCAGGTAATTTCTAAAGTACTGTATTTTGTTATGTATAATGTGTGTCTCTGTGCCCAAATTTTTGAGGGAAAAATATGGAAGCACATTATATACATGGATAGTACCTGAGATACCTCATATCTCTTCTTGTGTCATGTAATTATTTGTTACATAAAATTTCTTGTACCATAATATGTTCAAAAAGAAATGCTAAAATTCCTTTATAATACAAAAACAAGTATCTGAATATAAATAAATAAATAACTGAATTAAAAATTAAAATAAAAGATTTTTTTCCCTGAAAGTTTGGACCAAAAAAAATGGGTGCACATTATCCATGCCAAATACAGTACTTAGAACAGTGCCTGAAATAGTGCCCATTATAAAAGTTTGTTAAATAAAATATAATAACCATCTGCCATGTGATACTTTCTTAAGCATCCGATTATTTTCAAGTTTAAAATACTAAAATGTGTATGTAGACAAATCTCCTCTACCATCTTACAGAGAACAAATTTGGAGTTAATTCATTGGCTTTTTAGCAAGTAAAACCACATGGAACTGAAATGTCCCAAATACAATACATAATTCTATTGAATTTCAGAAAAATCACATGCATAATAACATTAAAAATATCAATTCAGTTCAGCAAATATTTATTGAAGACGGGCTATGTTGAAAATATTTTATTGGTAGCCTCAAATAATACATAGCTGAAATGATCAAGTCCCTTTCTATCATATAGTATAGTAACAATTATAGGTTGTGTCTTAATTCATACTGAAGTAGTATTTTTTAAATTCTTGAACTTATGCTGACTCATTACTATAAACTAAATTGGATATTCACATTTTACTTAGATTGATCTAAATCAAATCAATCTATTTATCTACCAACATATGTATAAAAGAGAAAAATCCACATAAAAAAGGTATCAGACAGGGCCATAGGAAGTTTATTCAGAATTTGTGGCTCTAAGCTTTGCACAACATTAAAATCTCTTGCTCTTCTAACTCAAATAGTGTGTCAATCTCTCACAGAAAATAAAAGTGCAATTACTGCCAAAATTAGACATAGTTAATTATTTAAAACAACAACTGACATCTTCAAGTGCCATCTATTATTTAAGAAGGTTTCCAATTGAGGAGTACTTCAATTGTAATAAGAAATGTATTTAATGTTTGCATATTGCTTCACAGGAGAAGAAACCAATATTACAGTCACAGTAACAATCACCCTCAGAAAGTCATACTGTGCATAAAAGACCCAATATCCAGGCTACCTGTGGGTAATTGGTGAAACAGAGAAAATACGCCTTCAGTACTACATCACTCTCCTGTGGTTCTTGTGGTTTTTTGTACCGCCTTTCCATTTTCTTCCCTCCCTCCCCTCAACAGTATTCTTTCTTGTAAGTTCCGTGGTTCTTGATTTAAGCTTTAAATACAAAAGTAATTAAAAATGCATGGGGCTTTATGTTTCTGTCAATTGTTTTCCCATGCCTTTATTTTATTTGATGCAACGTAGGAGGGGTGCCATAACAGTTTAAGACCTTAGCTAATTTAAAGTTATTACATTTGAGTTCACCACTTTTTAATTACAAATCTCTTATTGTTTGTTTGCACATGATATAGATAAACAAAATGTTCAATTTTAACTCAGAGGAAAGGTCTATGTAGCCTGTATAATACAGTTTCCCCACCCACCTTCTGAGATACCCAAGTCTAAAATCCACTGGTCTTGACTTTACTAAGCTGTGCTTAGGTCTGATCATAGTTGGGTACAACTCTTACACATAGCCTGATAGCTTAGTACCTTAATTACTCACCTTGGTTTTGAATTTCTGAACATGAAACTTTTTATTTTATTATATTTTTATTGGCGAGTCAACGCTTGAATGGTCTTTGCTACTATTAATCACATTGTAGGACCTAAACGGTACACCAACTATGTTAGGTCAATGAATGACATCTGAAGTGAACGGACATTCTCTCACCAAACACAGTACTACACCTGGTACAGGTTACTTAAGGATCTCGGTTTCGTACTGTATTTAGAATTCTGAATTCACTATTTTTAGAATTGAATCTTTTCTTCTTGAGGACATTGTATTCAAAATATTTACTGAATTATTCTTCTAATCCAAATTAGACACACATATAGAGAGCATAAAGTCTTGAGCCAGACTGGCCAGGTATGACAGTGGCTCTCTAATGGACTAGCTCTGTGACCTTGAGATAGTTTCTCAACCACACTTTGCCTTGGTTTCCTCATCCATAACATGGGGTTCTTTAATAGCAGCTGTGTTATAAGGATGATGCGACAATGAAAAAGTTAATGTCTGCAAAAACATAAATTTATATCTGGTATCCAAAAATTTCTAAACAAGAATTAATGTTCATTATATATCCCATTTTCTCAGGATATTTTTTTTCTAAAAATCAACATCTGAGCCACAAAGAAGGACACCAAGAGTAGTTATTTCCAAGATTGTGGCAAGATTACACCAAAAACACCATTCTTAAGAAAATTGCATTGAGTTAGGAACAGCCATAATCTAAACTCACATTGTCCAGTTCATGCTCAACTGTTTACACTTTCTTTTATAAGGAAATATCCAAAACTAATACGTGAGAAAAAAAATTGTGTTGTTCTGCCTAGAATTCTTCAATTTGCTTCCAATGATCATTAAAATTGCTTAGATTTTTCATATCACTGCCAATTTATGACTTGAATTAGCCTAAAGTTGTCTTTCACTGGGATTTTCAAGAGTTTGTAAAATTTTCAAAAATATTCTGGAGAGCAACTCAATGTTATTTACTTTTTATTTTACCTAGATAGAACTTTTAAACAGGGTGTGAAACTGAAACAATAAAATAAAGGATAAGTTATATACCACAGAGTTTAAAAACTACATAGAAAAGCATTACATTAAAAAAAACTATCAGTGATACTAGAAACACTTTTATAAGATACAAGACAGGCAAAGGTAACAGCTTAATGTTAAAAAATACAAAAATAAAAAATATACAAAAATATGAATGAGAAAATTACCATATAATACATAAAGCGATTAAGAGATAAAAATTAGTGGTTACAGAATAGTTATAGAATTGTAAATTACAGCATAGGGAATATAGTCCATAATATATGTGGGGCCAGGTGGGTGCTTGAAGTATTTGGAGGATCACTCTGTAAAGTACATAATTTTCTAGCCCTTACGTTGTGCATCTGAAACTTATATAGAATAGTATTGAATGTACACTGTACTAAAACTATAAAATAAAAATAAACATATGAAATGTTTTCAACCTCACTAATAATTCTACTTAGATTATAATGCAATATCATTTTACTCTACCATTCATAGTGATGCACATATTATTTTGTTTTTAAATTATGTATTAACATGCCCAGAATCTTCAATGTTTATCTTGCCTTCTATAAAGCTGCTATTATTTATTTATTCTAAATCTATAACAAGGAAGGAAAAATACTTCAACTGACAGCACTATTTAAAAGCATTATATGTTCTCCCATTCTTACCACCACATTTAACACTGTACTGGAACGAGTAGCCAAAACAATGAAGCAAGAAACAAAAAGGTATCTGAATTAGAAAAGAAGAGGTAAAAACAAATCTCTTTTTTGAAGACAAGATCATACACATAGTAAATTCCAAGGAATCAAAAAACAATAAACAAACAAAAGAACATAAAAACACCACTTGATCCAGAGTTAATGATTGGTTCGTCCTGAAACTCAAACTGTGGACTGCGGAATTTCTGGTGAGAGAGAAGCATGAAGGAGTAGGCTCAATACTTAAAGAAACTGGAGAAAGCAGATTATGATAATGAGAGAGAAAAAGAGAGAGACAGACATACAGACAGATGCTAGGGAGAGATCATCGTTTTTGTAGAGTATAAAGTTTAGTTTGCTTAGAAGATTGGAAAATGTTAAAAACCCAATGAGGCCATGTTGAAAAACATCTAGAATGACAAACTAGAGCTTGGAGTTCATTCTGTAAACAGAGGTAAAACAAGGAAAGATTGGAGGCAGGGGATACTTCTATGATTAATGTCCCATTATGTAAAGTAAACAATACGTGTAATAATTAAATGGGTGGTTAATGAAATGTGTGAACCTATCAGATCCAAATGCATGTAATTCTCCTTTTTCCATTAGGTAGAGGCAGATTGTATTATGTGGAGATCCTGTCATATTTTAAGCACTTGTTTTAACTTTTGAATATCTTAGGGGGGGTTCAAATATTTAAGTTTACACCAAATGAATTAAGCAAATATTTTTTGTAATATTGTCTCAGTGGTCTTAATATTAACTTTGGCTATTACAACGTTTCTTTTGTGAAGTGTAACATTGTTATTTTTCTACAAATAATAATGCCTCTTTACAGACATACCATCAATTATGTATGAGTGTGTAGCTGTTCCCCGGGGGAACTAAAGGTTTGTACAAGCACCTCCCAGTTGTTTATCAGATGATAATCAAACAATAACTCCTTCTGAATAGAATTCAAAGTGTAAAGAAAATCAATTGTGTTATGCCATTTAGCACCCACATTTTAATAACCTAAGTTACAATGACACACATACAAGATTTTCTGTTTACTACTTCAGCTGAAAATGGACCATTTTAATAAGTCAGATACAGGTACTCACAAAGAGAAGAATCATCCTACTAATTGAAATTCTTATTAAAATCCTCCAATTTAATTGCAAATTTACACATACATGGCTTTTCACTCTTCAGTGATGACATGTAAGTGGTCAAAAAGAAGCTAGAGGGATAATGTTTCAGTGATACTGATAATCTGCAAAGACCTGTAGAAGAGACTAATTAGTCATTTTTTTCTCCCTCCTGGGCACAAAGCTTGACTACATTTATCTGCTTTCCTTCTTAGTTGGTATGTTCATATGACGATAATCAAATGTGAGCAGGAGTGGTACTAACTTTTAGGCTTGGCCCATAAACATCTCCTAATGCAATTCTCCCATCATCCTCTTTGTCCTTTCCCTAGCTGAAAGGACAGGACTTGCAAGAATTAGAGAAGAGGACTGTGGATACAAAAAAGATGGTGGATCCCAGAACAACTCTGCAGACAGAGTACTGTACTCGCTCCAGCACAACAAGAAATAAACAGCGATTGTATTACCACAAAGTTATGGGTTTGCCTTTCATAGCAGTTAGCATGTCCTGACCAATACACTACTGCAAACCTCTAGAGGGAGTCTTTTTTACTTTGTTTCCCTGAATCTAGAAATGTGCTTTGCATTTAAGAAAGCACTGGATGAAGTTTGATTTAAAATGATGACGAATTCTTTGAGCTGAAATCTGCTTTTAGAGTGAAGTTTAGAGAAATCTGCTTTTAGAGGGATAGACAGCCTCTGGGTTTCCTTCCAAAGCCAAGATTCTGTGACATTCCATGAGTTGAGGATTTGAAGTTCCTCTTTTTTTAATGTATGGGAGCTTTTTAAGGCAGCTTTTCTAAGCACGCTTTCTTTATTTAGTACACATGTCATTTTGCACATATAAAATACTTCCTTATATCTTATAAATATCCATTCTAAATTTTCCTGTTTAATATAGAATAGACTGAAATAATACTACAATGTAGAAATAAGAAATAGATATTTTAACATAATATCCCTTCTTGCCTTAAAATGGCCAGCTAAATAATCTCCCTATAGCATGCTAGAAATAAATATAAACAAAATCAAAACCTTCAGCCTGAATGTCTTAATCCCTTATTTTCAAAACAATAGCTATCACCTTAGAAACCAATAATCGATTATCAAGAAATCACTCTCAGGTGACATTTAAAGATATGAAGAATGGGATCCATCCATTAATTATGATGTTAATATTGCTTGCTCTATTCTATTGCAGTAACCAAGAAATACTAAAATAAGAATAATTATTGTATCATAAGGGAAAAAGTCAACTCATTTCACTTTCCCCATACTTTCAGAGGAAACAAAATGATACTTGTTAGTAACATTTATTAAAATTCAACTTTAAGTACATTTTAGAAAGAACTGGTTTTGTAGCAATGTTAGCAAGATATATCTCCTTCTTTTTGCTACTTGACAGCATTCTGTTTGAAATTTCTCAAAAGGGCCTATAAATATTTGGCTGAGAATTAACTTGGTATTTCTTTACATAACTTTTTTTTTGCTTTTTTATGGCTCAATATTTTTTATGATGCAGTCTTTGTTAGCTGCAGTGGTTGAGGTAGGGGTAAGTTAGCTCACTTTATAATACAATTAGAATATTAGCTTACTGTTGCTTGGCAGTGGAAGACAGAAGCACTCCCAATAAAACCTCCATTAAAAGTAATATGTAATGTATGTTATATACTGAGATCTGCCCCAAAAAAGTCCAGCCATTATTAATAAATAAGAATGGTTTGCATGTCATGAATATAACCTGGCACTCAAGGAGAGTGGACTGGAATGCACATGCATGAACAACGATGACTTCACTGTACCAATCAGTGGGAGTAGTAGATGCCGTTGAGTGAGTATGTGTACTGTGTGGTCATCCATTCAAAATGACTAAGCAAGCAGGGCAATGATTGTGCATCAACAGCTTGAACATTCTTTGGCAGAAACTATTCAGATGATTCATAAGGCTGCACCTATGGGCAGCTGGTGATTGGCAGCTTTATCACTGCAATGCTACCTACCACTCATACATCATGTCTCATGCAGAGTTTTTGCAAGAAACATCAAATCACCCCAGATTTGGTGCCCTGTGACTTCTGACTTTTCCCAAAACTAAAATCACCTTTGAAAGGGAAAAGATTTCAGACTGTTGATAAGATTCAGGAAAATACAATGGGGCTCCTGAGGCTGATTGGGAGAACTGTGTGGGGTCCCAAGGTGCCTTCTTTGAAGGGGACTGAGGCATCATTGTCCCATGTATGATGTTTCTTGTATCTTGCATCTTCTTCAATAAATGTCTCAAGTTTTTGTAATACATGAATGGAAACTTTCTGGACAGACCTCATATGCTAATACATACATATTGCATGTCAATGTATATTAATTGAATATTATGTAGGTTATGTTAATGTATATTAAAATGAATGCACAAAAATGCTGATGCTAATGTGTATTAAGAATACACCAAATCACTTTTGATCTATATTTAAAGGTTAGTCAAGTTTTTATGAAATAAGAGCAATTCCTAATATATGAGTAATTGTGTATGCATTTTCATTCATACAATTAGACAACAAAAATATGTCATTATTTGGGACTAGAGTGGATAAAATTTAAGCTGAGAGAATTTTAGAAGAAATATTAGATAAGTCCTAATCATGTTTCACTTTAGTTATCAAGTTAGCTAATGGTCTGAACTAATACAATGGTAATTTAGCCATCTCAATGAAAACTTTTGAGAGTGCATGGATATAACTTCAAAAGTATACTTAGAAGAAGCAATCTCGCTCGTGTGGTATAACATAAGGAATCAAGGGTTCAGCCAACCTTTGTTGTATTGGAATTATTCCTATACTATGTATTTAATTACAGAAACTGACTTTTGAATGTTAAAGAGATTATTATCATTGGCTTAAACTCAAATAAATAGGTCAAAACAGATTGATACGCACAAATATATTTCAAACCTCAGAGAACAAACTTGGACTGAATTTAAGGCAAATCACATGCACCCAAAGGAAACTAAGCAATGACTTCCCAAGCTTATGTAGGTTCCCATAGGCTTTTGAACTTTTGAAATACAGTTTAGATTGCAACCGGGATATTCTATTCTATTTTTGCTATTTTGTTCTCCTCTGTTCTGTCCTATCCTATTCCATTTCATTGCATTTAGAAAAATACAGATTTTGATACATTCCATTTATTTCAAAATCCAGTAATGGATTTTATAGAAGTTTTTAAAAACACAGTATAGATCATTTAAAGCATTCTGAAGCTAAAATATTAAATCAATATTAAAGTCTGTATACTACAATAAAAAAAGACTTTAATTTCACTACCAAAATTGGTGCTATGTTAGGGAAAAACTTCCACTGTTTTATTTATATGGGTACTATGGCAAATATCTTAGTTTTCTAATTGCCTAAAAAATCCATCATATTAGGGAAAAAATCTCTAGGTCTAAAATTTTAAAATCACAATAATATGCTGAACAGCGGAACCTGGTGGGGAGGAAACCACAGTTGGTTTCTGACAACAGAATTAGCTCTCAGCACAAAAAGTAGTTAACGACAGAGCATGTTCTTTTATTTTATTCATTCAACAAACATTTCCAGACTACCTCCTATGTATGCCAGGTACTGTTCCAGGTGTGCTGAACAAGACAAAATTCCTGTCCCCATGGAGATTAAGGATCACCACACAGTAGAGAAATAAACAAAGAAACATTTAAATACTTTCAAACAGTGTTGTAAGGAAAAAGAAGTGTAAGATGATGGAGGGTGAAGAGGGGCATAGAAACCACTAGACGAAAAGACAAGGGAAGGTCATATTTGGGCTAAGGCGTGACTTAACTAAACAAGCAAACCAGGTGGGGACTTAGAGAAAGGGAAATTCTGCAAGAGGAAAGGGAGAAGACTGAACTTAGAAATTTGGTTGAGTTCCCATTCTTCTATGAAGTCAATCCTTGCTTCAATCCTTAAAGGACATGCCTGTGGAAGGAAACAAAATCTGCCACCCCGATATATGCCTTTTGGGATATTGATTTTAAGCTGGTTATTAAGGAACAAAAGACCCAGGAAAAACGTTTGATCTTCCCCTAACTACCTAAAAAAAAACTGGATAGAGGATCTGCTCTGAAAAGGGAGATACCATCACAGATAACTATCCTTTAATAAAAGCAGCTCGACAGAGAGGAGCCCAGCAAGATCCCTTTGGTCCAAGTCCTCTCTGTGTCCCATTGTTAAAGATTCCCCAACAAACAAATGTTTACAAAACATCTGCTTTTCCACGGTGATGTCAATTGCCTTCCTGCCCTTTGAAGTCCCAAACCTCAATGCCCCACCCCCACCCCTTTTTCCTTAGCTCCAGAATGGTATATCAACCTCAATTGTCCAGGGCCTCCTAGAGTCTCTTTCTTAGGGCACTCCAGCATGTACACCATAACTAATTGTACACATTTTATCCTGCTCATCTGTCTCATTTTAATTGGATTATTAGCCCAGCCAGAAGAATTTAGAAGGTGGGAGGAAAGTTTCTTTTTTTAGCACTCTGGCAGCTACTAAGAAAATTATTTTGAATATACTTGATGAAATTTACAAGTTGTTTCTACTCATTATAATAATTCAGCTTGCTTCCCCTTCCAAGGTAAAGTATTGGTATCAGGGCTAATTTCACAATACCTAATTACATATAACTAATTGGTCAACAAATTAATTATCAAAGAATGCTTTATGATAGATATATAATTCCCAGTTAACAGTCAAAAATAAAAAAAGAGAGAATAAAAACAAACATAACAGACTTTAACTCTTGTTATATATTGGATTGGCCAAAAAGGTGTTAGCGTTTTTTCTGTAAAAGAAAAGACACATTTTTCACTTTCACCAATAACTTCATTGATTTGGATATTTTAAGTATGTTGGCTATCTCCCAATGTTCAGCATGGTAGAACATTGATTGTTCTCGATGAATGTCTCTATTTAATCTCTATCAATTTTAACTAGTCTGCCCAATTGTGGAGCATCATCCCTCAAGAAATCTCCAGCATGAAACCTCACAAACCAGTTCTGACACTTTCGATCAGTTACAGCACCTTCTCCATACACAGCACGAATCTTTTTTTTTTTTTGCATTCAGTTGCCTTTTTACCCTTCTTGAAATAATATAGATAATATGCCAAAAATGTTGTGCTTTTTTCTTCCATCTTCAATATTAAAATGGCTACATAAAAATTCACAAATTTTGGTAAGTTCTTTAAATGCACGCTGATATAACAGCTGTTATGATACAATCTAACAAAATTGTTTTGAATGACGTTAAAGACAACTAAAGCCAACTTACAGAAAAAAACAAATGAACTTTTTGGCCAACCTAATACACTATTTATCATTTATTTTCTTATATAGGGGAAATTATCTGTAGCCCGTAGGTGATTTAACGGCTTTTAATATTTCATGTATAGCCAAAAAAGTTCTCTTTAAAATTCAGTATACCTACAACGGTATTCTTGCTATACTGTCATATAATTTTGAAACATAATTTAAGCTACAATAAATGAGAATTAAAATAATTCTATTGCTGTCACAAATGCCAAACCATTCTGAGAAATTTAAAGTATGATTACTCTGCCAACATCTTTACTGGTCAGCTGCATGTGACCTATTTTGGCATTAGTCACCCCAGTTACCGGAGCAGGTCTTACAGATTATGGTCAGCGTACATGGCAATAATAACTCAGGTTGACAACGATGTAATATGATCTTATGCATTACTATTTAAAATATTAAATGTTCAATTTTCAAAAATATTATAAGGGAGGGCAGACACTAATTACATTTTGCTTCAAACTCTTCACCTCTGATTCAAATGCAATAACAAGTAATTTGGCACTGAGGCAGAATAAATCCTTAAAATTTCTGTGAGCACTCTAAGGGACTGGGATTCTGAAAAGAGGAGGAAATGGTTGGGAGTACATCTTGACGGTTGCATGTACTTCGACAAACATGACACTGCAAGGTTTCCTGACTCAAGTTCAAAAGGCCAACTGATTCAGTAAAAATAAACGAATCTGCAACACATCACTGAAGTCAAACACATGCACTGATTTCCAGAGTTGGAGGCCAAGTTTCCTCACACAGCATTTTTGAATGCCCAGCTTACTGGGAATATGTAACAACAGGGAAAATTTAATCAACTTCAGAATTACATCCTTCCATAGCTTCTCACTACAGAGGTTTTAGTTCAGAGTTGAATACACTTGCCTATTAGCAAAATTTTATTAAGCCTATAATTAGTGATTTTACGTTTTCCTCAGGGGATTTTCATTTCATTTCTAATTTGAAAGAAATGTATTCAAGAAAGCTTCTCAACACATCTAAAATCCTATTTTATATTTCAAATGTTTAAATTTCTCTCTAAGGTCATGATAAGTGCTTTTTGCTAGCACAACGAAAATGTAAATCATGGACCATCATTAATGTATTCTGTTGTCACTTATGACATTCTTGGCCTTAAATACTTGCCCTTATAAAGAAGCTAGCTTTTGCAAGATTAATGAAAATTAATACGAAACATCTCCAAATCTCCACACAATTGACTGAAAAGTGCACCTTCTGACCATGATGGACACTGTTTCTGTAAAACAAAACAAATTAAAAAATAATAGATATTCTTAAATTTCTAGTTTCACAGTGATGTTTGTGATTTCTATTTTTCACAGCACCCCTTAAATAAAACAAATTAACAGTATAGTTTCATAAATAGTTAAGTCCAAATAATTTAACAT
>PVKM010032663.1:0-16298 GCA_004027735.1 Carollia perspicillata
AATTAAATGCTGAAAATAAAACTTTAGGAAGCCGACATGCAGTTCAGATTTCAGTTCGCTGATTCCTTAAGTTGAAGAACTCTAGCAGATGGAAGCAAACCCATAAACTCAGAGCTAGGGGCTTTCTCGGGAGTGGGTTAGCTCTACGGCAGATGCGGTACCCTGAGACGCTCTGAGAAACCTGAAACGTGGACGGGACACATCGAGCCTTTGTCCAGACCGGGGTTGGGGGGGGGCGGGGGTCGTTTTCCTGATGCCACAGACAGACAGGAGCCCTCATTCCTCAACCACGTGCAGCTGTCAGTCCCCTGGGAGAAAACAGGAAAACCCGTCAGTGAAATACCCACAGGCTCCCGAAGTTCATGAAAGATTTCACCATTTTCCATAAAAAATGCTCAGTAGTTCAAGTCCTTCAAACAGTCTAAAACTCAATAGAGGAAAGCGATGTGGCGAAACCTGCCGAGCGCCTGCCTGCCAGAAGCTGAGCTTGCGATGCACAAAAATAACTCACCTGGCTGCTGTTCTCCATCTTCATAAAAAACGGGAAGCCACCGGAAAAAATTAAGTATGCCTGGAAATCCTCGAAAGCTGCAAACGTCTTAACACTCACGAAAGTAAAACAGGCTAACCTGAGCACTTCCGGAGGTGGCGTGATAAGAGTTCTCCCTCCTGCGTCCCCTCCTCCCAGCCGAACTTCCATATGTTATCAACGAGAAGCCACTGCAGTGTAATTCAGTGGAGGGGGCGCGCGCATTCACGCTTGGCTTGCCTTTCCTTTTCTCCCCTGCTCAGCAGAATTCTCAGAGAGCGGGCTGGCGGACCGTGGCTGGGAGGTCAGAGTGCACACCCGGGAAGGCCCACAAGGAGGCATTACTGAGCCAGAGCTCCAGTGGAGACAGTCGGCCGGGGGCACCTCATATTCAGTCGTGTCACCGTGAACATGTGTTTTCTCAGTAAGGGTAAGCATTTGTATTTTGGCAAGGAAAGGAGGCATGTTACTCTTTGGTCTTTGGGACGCATAGGAGGGAGTCGAGATGAAAATCAGGTCTGCCGTCTTGAATTGTCCCAACGCCAGCACACGCACGCAGGGCTGAGCCTCTCACTGCTTTGGGCTCAGGAGCCCGTGAACAGAAGACGTCCCTTTCTTCCCAGGTGGGTGCACGGTGGGTGAAAAATACTGCTTATAACATCCCTTTATGCAGAAAGGTCTATGCCATGGGCTCCCTTTGCCTAAAACGTGCTGTCTCTCCATTCTCCAAGAACAGGTACTAGGGAAAGAAGTAGGTGTCATTCCCAGTTCTCATTTGTAGAATGATGGGTCATTGATGGAGGCAGGATCGGGGCAAGGTGAAGGTGATAGGAGATTCCGTCTGTCGCCACTAGGTGGGATTAGATGAGGAGTTTGGTTTGGGTTCATCCGTTCATTCCAAAGACGCATTTTATTCACCAAGCCTTGGCCAGGCATTGAATTAGGTAAAGGGGGTAAAGGAGTGTCCAAGATAGACAACAACGTCTTAAATAAGAGAATTTCATAGTGTGGCAAGCGCCAGGAGGGGAATAAGCAGGGGACAGGTTAACACAAGGGGCCTAATTTATACACAGTGGTAGGAAGGG
Organism: Carollia perspicillata; assembly: GCA_004027735.1. Lineage (NCBI taxonomy): Eukaryota > Metazoa > Chordata > Mammalia > Chiroptera > Phyllostomidae > Carollia > Carollia perspicillata. The sequence continues at coordinate 1,615 of PVKM010032663.1, forward strand.
TCCTCTGAGGAATTCTCAATGAAAGTGAAACTCGGAATCTGAGACCAGAAGTGAGCAACATGAAAGTGCAATATTGAGGGGGAAATGGTCTACTAAGGAAGAGAGCATGATCCTGGACCTTGGGAGCCGGGTGAGAAGAGCTTGTGTGTTCCATAACACAGAGTGGGCGTGGCGAGAATGGGAGCCCCAGGGGTCAAGGGGCATGGTAGGGAAGAGACAAGTCTATGGACTCAGGTACGACATTTTTTATTTTGTCATAACTGTAACGGAAAACCACTGAATGATTTTGAGCAGTGGAATAACACTGAGTGTATCCATTTTTCAAAGATCACTTTTGGCTGCTTTGTGGGAATAACACCAGGGAAGAGAGCACAGTGGGCAGCCACTCGGAAACGATGGTACAGGCCCAGGTGCAAGATTGGGGGGTGGGGGCAGGCTGGTGCACTGGGGACGGACGGAGACTGCACTGTGACTCCACACTGCTCCATGTGTTTATCACGGCAAGTAGTCCTGACTGTGTTTTTCATTTCTGAAAATAAGAAACCCCAAAGGCTAGTGCTATAATTATGGTTGTAAAATGTACCAAAAGTATTTTCAAATATCAGGCAACAGTAGCATTTCTCATCTGGTTCCCAGTTGGTATCATTGAAAGTTCTCCATGAAAATAGAGACTGGAATTTTAACACATTTAAGAATCTTCTGGAGGGCATTTGTTCAAAAGGCAGATCCCTGGGGCCACTCCCTACGCTTCAGTCTCATGAGGTCAGCAGCGGAGCTCAGCAATCGGCTTTGTCCTGAGACCCTCAAGAGATTCAAATGCAGTGTTTGGGAGCCTCTTTGAGAAACAGCGGGTTAGAGCTGGCCATCCGATCCTGCCTCCTGCCTCCTGCTGGACTCACATGGCATTTTTCATGTATCTGCTTCTACACCCGGACAGATTGCTTTGCAACTCAGGCGATAGTTAGGATGGCTTAGGCTGTGTTGCAGTACAAAGCAAACCCCACATTTTAGGTGGCTTACAAGGACAGAATTCATGCCCTGGGGTTTTCCTGTTCACTCCAGGTTGGGGATGGAGGGCTCTGTTCCACGCTCTCCTCAGTCAGGACCCTACTGCTAGCTCTGGGACTCTGCTGGGTGACGTGTTAGGGGAGGAGGAACAGAAGTTGGGCCTGGCTCCATGCCTCCTCCCAGCTGTTATGGGTGTCACTTGCATTCACAGTTCCTTGTCCAACCTAATGCTGTGGGGTGTGGAAATGCAATCCCCTTGTGGGTCAGGAAGGAGAGGGAAATGGATATTGGAACCTGTGGAATGTCTGCCCCAGGGGACACAGAGGCAGAAAAATCAGGCCAAGAAGAATGGTTCCTGAGCCCTTGAGGAATACTGGGCATTTGTGAACTGTGAAAGGTCCTAAAATCATATTAAAGTAGTGGAAATCTATTTCCAAAAATTCCAAAAACGTTCTTAGAGAAATCTCTCAATCTTTGTTAAGTACTTTGCTTACTTAAGTACTTAACAAAGTACCGCTATGTTAACTGAAAAACAATGAATGTATATTAATAGAAAATTTCCCAATTGAAGTGTATTTAAGGATCTGATAGTTTTGAGACAAGGAACTGCCCAGGGATAAGAGAGCATATGTTTTAAAGTTGCTCCCACGTCACATGAAGGAACAGTTCTGCGGTTCCCTGACCAGGTACTTAGAGAGGGCTGTGGGGGACCGGTCTTCTCTGCTCCAGCCCCTTCTGCCAGTCGACCTGCCCTACTGTGCTGACTCCTGTCACCTCATTTCTTTGCATGTTTTGTCCCCTGTAAAATTTGATGGAGACGGACAGTTGATCACTAATACCCCTCTCAGAACAACCTGGAAGCTTCAGTCCTGATGCGGTCAAATAGGATGAACAAGTTTGAGTCACTCACTGGACAGAAGAATTACAAACCAGTACACACACTGGAGTGTTAAGTTTCTGAAAAACATTCCGCAGTACGACCTACTGCAGAGGAGCCAATGTGGCCCCCACCATACCAGGTGCTAAAATTTCAGACACAGTGAGTCTGAAGAGGTGCCTTATTTTTTCCCACTTACTGGATGTGTGCCCTTGGGAACTTGCTTAATCCTGAGCTCCCTCATAGGCAAATGGATTCTGATTTATTTCTAAGGTTCTCATGGCAATAAAATGAGCTAATGCGACAACTTAGCATCACGTCTGAGATGTACTGGTAGTTGTTTCATGAATGTGGAATGAATGAAATGCTCAGTGATGAAAACTGTATCATTATTATTATTCTCATAACTTTTTACATTGGGGTGCACCTGAGCACATTCAATTCTGTCAGCTTCTGACAACCTAAAAAGTTTGTGGAGATTCCTTCCATTGAGAGAGGAATCCTTTTATAGACTTCATTTCCTTCCCCAACTAAACCTCTCTCAAGCAGCTGATGGGCAAAGTGTAATTCAGCAAACCGTCTGGGTCCCATCAGGCCTTGCCTACCATCCCACTTGCTGTGACAACATGAACACAGTCTTCTCTAAACTTCCATATCCTCACACTTCAACCTAATGTTGAAAAACAGCTCTCAGCTGTCAGAAAGCCCCAAGTTCAAGGGCACACATAGAGCAAACAGCTTTGCTTCCATTTTACAGAGGAGACGACGGAAGCAAACTCTTAGGCAGGTGGGGCTCAGTTATTGGAGGAGGGGTTCCAAGGGGCTGCAGAGGCCCTGTCCAGCTAGCTTTCCTTCTGCTGGGTCTCTGCCAAAGCAAGGGGGCATGAGCTGCACATGTGAGAGAAACCCTCCATGAAGGTAACTTGTTCAGAGCCGAACACGCAGCCTCCAAGCCTGTGGTCCTTTTAGCACCGCTCTGGGACAGCACTGCAGAAGCCAATAGAACTTACGGTCATCACACAGGGCAAGGGGGACGAGGCAGGTTTGACATTTTGAAAACAGTCCTATCTTTCCTGAGTGAAGAATCTACTCAGTTCTCCTGGAGCACCGTTAACCTTTGCATTCTTTCTCCAGTGCATGTTCTGGTCTGAATACACCACAAAGATCCTCAAGGCTGGGGGAACGGAGTGATGCTGACTCACCGAATTGTCCAAATGTGTTCCCTAACTACTGAACTGTGGCTAGACATTTTTCTCTACTGTTTGCCCTTCTAAAAGTCCTTGATCAAAATAGGCAGGATGTGGCTTCAAAATACAGCACTTTCAAAACTGAAAGAATGCAACTGTAACAGCCTTGTCTCTTTGAACCCAATGGGCTGTGTGTTATTCCTAATAGAACAGCTGAAGTCTTCCTCTAAATTGTATTGGTTACCATTTAGGTAAGAGTGAAACTGCTGAAATTCTGACTGTATGAGGCATGTTTATATAGATGCAGGCAGCAGACAAAAGATGAATTCAAGGGCACGTCTGTTTTTGAGTACAGCGCTCGGTCTGCCTCAGTCCTTGTCTTGTGCTGGATTGCAGGGAGGGCAGAACTGGACTCACAGACTTCGATCAAGCACATTCTGTCACTCGCTTCCTCTGGGATCTTCGTTAAGGGGCTTCATCTCCTTGGAATCACAGTTCTTAACCTCTAACATGGGACAATAACTAACACCTAGGGTTCATTGTGATGATATGTGTAGTGTAATAGCACAGGACTTAAATATCATAGGTTAAAAAACTCCACGCCACACTTACTAAGTATCGACTACATACTCTGGGCTGCATGATACGCACAGCCCAACTCTGGGACCGTAGTTCATATCACAATGATCTGATACCTGTATATTTACTAGGACAGTTTTTTTTTATGGCAGAAAATAAAGTGTGTTGAGGAAGGCACACTATTTAAAAATTCTCACAAAGGCATCAGTTAGGCTAGCTAGCCTGAAGGGAAAGGGCAACATAGAAACTCAGAGTAATCTCGCTCGTTGGTAGTTGTATTGACTCTTGGAAGAGCAAGAGCCTGCAAGGTCAAGGAGCGAGGAGAAAGCAGTTCTCCCGGAATGAAAAGCTACTGAACCTCAGCAGCAGTGGTGATTTCAAAACACGTCTATAAAACCTTTGATGTTCTTTCCTTTAAAGGACAACGTCTAGCCCTCCTCTCCACGAGCGAGGGCTCCTTTAGTGACTCAGGGCTGTCCCACCTGCAGTCCGCCGACAGCATGCCGTCCAGGATGGCTGTGAATGTGTCCCAACAGAAAACTGTCAATGTACTTAAACCGCGATAAGATGTTTTTTGTGATTTCATGTCACGATGTATTTAATGTATGGCCGAAGACAACACTTCTTCCAGTGTGGCTCAGAGACCCCGAAAGGTAGGAGACCTCTGTATGAACTGAGTGTGATGGGTGGGCTGCTTTAGAACACGGGACCACAAAAGGCAGTGTGACTTCCGCCATGCGTTCTCTTGGGCCACTCTCTCTGGGGAAAGCTAGATGCCTTGTTGTAAGGACGCTTGCCAATACCAAGTGAGCCATTTGGGGATTAGATTCTCCAGCCCCAGCCAAGCCTTTGGATGACCCAGCCCTGGCTGATATTTCGACTGCAGCTGAATGAAACACCCTGAGCCAGAATTATCTGGCCAAGCCACTCCAGGATCCCTGAGTCGCAGAAACTGGGGTAATAAATGTTTATTGTCTTAAGTTATTGAATTTTAAGGCAATGTGTTGCCCAGCAATAAATCATTAGTGCAGTGGTAAGAAGTTCCCAATGGAAATTGCCTCAGCTGGAGCCTGGCATGTAGGATAGGGGGCTGAACGGGACAGAGAGGATGAAATCTGTAAGGTGGAGGCCCAGCAATCTTCGTTAAGAAGTTAGGATTTATACTATCAGCAAAATATTCAAGCTGGAGGTTGTCTTTTACATAGAGGACATTTTAGCAGAGTTTTTACATGATCAGTGGTGATTGTGATACCTTTGGCATGCCTGCTGAGGGAGGGGGGAATTCCGTTCAGGAAGTTGTAGGAGCAGTAGGTCAGGTGAGAGAAGATGAGAGTTAGACCGAAGACAACAGCAGAGGAGGTGGATATGGGAGGATTGTCTTACAATTTGGTAGTTTTCAGAAAGAAATGACCAGTTTTCAGATCCATCTAGTGCAATCAGGCTCCACTCTGCACTGTGTAGGGAAAAAGTGTATTCTTACCATCATTACACGCCCCCCCCATACACACACATGAGATACTTACTTCCGTGCACTAACAGAGTGAACATTTTGCTAAAAAGAATTCACAATCAGGAAACATCTCCTTCTGAGGATTTTACTACTAAGCATTTGAATTAGTCCTTTATAGAAACTCTAATTTCGAGAACAAAAAGAAAATGAGTTCCTACTTTGTTTAAAGGGAAGCAGAAAAGCCTCATTTGTCCATTGTACAAATAAGGCCACAGAATATTAGACTGAATTACGGTGGGATGATTTATAGACCCATTGAAATCCAATTTAATGTGATTCTGAAATGTTGGAAGATTCAATAGAATCTATGAGTAAAACAACATAGGGCAGTGATATTAAATTAGCAAAGAAGTGCTCATCCATCTCCCAAACTGGTTTCCTTAGAAAAAGAATATCTATTTTGGGGATTTCAACAGCCCTGGAAAGAGATGGACTGTACAAGTACTAAGACTTGAATACAGGGCCCAGCACAAATAATGCCCTTTTTTAATTACAAACTCATAAGCATGTAATCCTCTAATATGACAATATCACACTCAAGCATGCCATATGCCCTTTTAGGTGAAATGTTTGAATTAAGACTATAAATTATTACACCCATATTATGACCCTACTGACCACACTCAAGCAGGCCTTCCTTCTGCCGAACCCTGTATTTTAAAGGGCTGCGTTTCCATCCCGCTGCTGAAGGAGGAAAATGTGTGTGCATGTGTATTTGCAGCCTACTATCTTCAATGCACTGTCCAATCACCACTCGACCACATTTCAAAATGTTTCTTCTGGGAAGTAGAGTTCTAGCTGAACTGAAAATTAATCAGAGAACCAGGAAGAATCCCAAACCAGGAGAGTCAAGGCACTGAATTGCATTTTCGGAAGAAAAATGTTTATGAACAGTAATAGCTGGGAGTCACATCATTTGTTTCTGGAAATGACTTTTTAAATAATGCTTTCTTTTACATCTACATACCATTGAATATATGGAATTTTGAAGGAATATTAACCTTCAAATAACTTGATTCAACAAATACTTGTTGAATACTAAATGTCCTAATAGGGGGTAAGACATTTCCACTAAGAGGGGTATTTCTCTTAAAATAAATGGGACGATCCAAGTCGCTTGAGGCAGAGACTATGTGGCTGGCCACGAGAGTCACCCATCTGTCGTGAGGCCGAGAAAAGGAGTGACTCCACAAATGACACATCGAAAGGAGAACAAATGGCGGAGTGACAGACCCATGAATTCGTGTCACGTTCATGATGTTGGGCGGGTGTAAGTGAGAACGAGGCTGTGCATTGCCAAGGTATGTCTCCACCGTAAGAACTCAAACATATTTACAACCGAAGAGTCAAGTGGAAGATGTGAAAGACTTTGATGTTTAGGATAAAAATAACCAAAGTGTGCATTAAGAAGAGAAAGTGTATTTTAGGAACCTTGAGACAACTATTTTAGCAGAAGCACATTGCCGTGGCTACAATTAAGAACACTGCTGTTCAAAATAGTTGTGATAGGGTGAAAATTACAATGAAACCACGTCTCTTCAAGACTACCAAAAATTCCCTTCCGGCTCACATTCCGAAGTTCAACTTTTGTGGAGGGAGCAAAGGAAAATACACAGAGAAACCACCACCATTAGTGCCTGCACCAGAGCTATTTATTAGCGTAACTTTTTCTTTTTTCTTCAAGATTTCGTAACAACTGAAGTATGTACAAAGTCTTACAGCATTTACACGATAAAAAGTTTCTTATAAGCCGACGAAGTCTGTGGTAGTGCTCCTGAACTTCAGAGCATAACTACAAGAGCAATGAAGTAGGAGGCTGCATGGGCAACTCTCCGCTACCACACCTCAGCTGTCAGCGGGTTGACAGCCAACTGGAAGACAGGTTATTGGGGAAAAAAGGGAACAAATCGATATGCAGCACTAGAGACCATGGACGGGGCGGGGGGGAACTACATAGCGTTGTGTTTCTACAGTTTCCTAGGGCTGTAACAAAGGTCCACAGCTTGAGAGAATAACATATGCAAGACAACACAATCACACTGCTCAGTTATGGTTCAGCCACCAAAGGTGTGCACGGTTGAAGAGGAGGCTCTGTACACTGATATGGCTGGTATTTCCGTTTGTGTTCATGTCTTCAGATAGTGCAAACCTGCACAGACCCCACTTCCCTCTCCCAAATAAAACAACAACAGCGGAAGGGAAGTAGGGAATCAGCACGGAATTAGCTGTTGACCAAAAATAAAAACAAACAAACAAACAAACAAACCTCCCCGAATTTTAAGACATCAAGTAACAGGTTTAGAGTGGTCATTCCTGTCAAAAGATTAATAGGAGAAATTTCTAAATGAACTCAAATCAGAAAAATATCAAAATACCCAAGATATTCAGCCTCCCAGATCTAATCACCTTCACTGTGTCTGATTATCTTTTCTTGGGGTCAGTATTACACAGAGCCACCGATATTTATTTACACACTGAATCGGAGACAGAATGTAGCATTGTTGCCCAATCGTTACTTTAAGCAAGCGGCAAGAGAATTGCAACATGTACGCGTTTAACCTCAGGCTTACCACTTTCTTCCTCAGAAAGCCCAGCCCGGTTCTGTCTTAGGGCAGTCATTCTCTCTGCTTGGTAGCAGATCCCATTTATTTCCCCATCGTTGTGGTCTCACAGGTAGGCAAATGGGCTTTTTATTTCAAAAAGATTCTACTCTCAATTTAAAAGCCAGTTGATAAAACTTTTAATTAAGACACAATAGCGCGGGATAGAAAACACAAGAACCACATAAATATTGAAGAAGTTGTATACCGTTTTCGTGTAAACAGTTTAGCTTGAGATCAAAGCCCTAATCAGATTCTGGCCGGAAACGTTTGGCAGAGGACCGTGTGTTCAGCCAGGCTCTGCAGCCACAGTCGACCTGGACGCCAGGTCAGTCCCCATGTTGACAGGCATGCAACTTGAAAACATTGCACAACAAGCAACACAAAGAGAGTGGAGAAGCTCACAACACTTCAAGGAGACCTCACAACCTTCACAACTGCGGATGCACAGACAGAGACCCACCCCTCCCTCCTCCGCACGCGCTTGCTCTTACACGTGGGAGACCTTCTGTGACTCTCTAGCTTGTTTGATGCTATATAACCACTTGATGATCCTAGCATTCCTTTCGATGGCAGAAATGCCATATGGCACCCGGTCATTGGCACTGTCATCATTTCTAAGGTCACTGTTACTGTCCTGAGACTGCTCACAGTCCGAGCTGATCATGCTTGCACTGCGGAAGTTGAGGGATATGATGTCGGAGTTAGCCCTTGCAAAGTTTTCCATTCCGAGGTTTTCCAGCTCTTCGGGGTCCAGTCCGCAGTAGTTGAAGAACCGCTCCACGTCTGCGTCCACCCGGAAATACCTGTCACTCAAGTCTGACTTGGACCGCTGGAGGGAGGGCCTTCGGCTGACCCCACAAGCAGGTTCCACGGGGTCCGCCTCGGGGGACTTCATGGTGGCGATGGCAGCCACCTTGGGTTTGGGAGGCAGCGGAGGGGCGGAGCTACTGCAGGGGATCGCTTTTAAGGGCTTCACACTGGTCACTTTGCGAATGTCCGAGGAGCTGTGCGAGACGTGCAGGAAGGACTCTGCCGTCTGCTCCAGCAGCCTCCTGCCCACGTGGGAACTGCTCTCCTGCGGGCTACCGCGGCCCTGCGTCGGGTAGACTTTCAGGGACTCGGCGAATGAGTGCCGGTGCAGGTCTGTGGCGTCCGGCCGGTGAGGGGGCCAGTTTCGGGAGCTGTGCTTGTGGCCCGAGCCCGAGCTGGAGCCTTCCGAGCTGTTGATGATGTTCTTCAGGATCTCCAGCTTCAGGGTCTCCCTCTGCACGCCGCTCTCGGTCTTGGCGTTGGGCCCGAACACTTTGAGCGTGGGGCTGCCCAGCGCGCGCTTGGCGCCCGGGCACACCGGGGGCTTGGCCAGCACCGCGGGCTTCACCGGCTCCTGCTTTGCGTTGATGACCTCCTGGCTCTTGACATACTTGGCCTTATCCGCTTCCAGCCTCTCCACAGCGCTGAGTCTTTTGGGGTTGGGCTCGGCCTGCCTGCGAAAGTAATCGGGCCCTTTGTTGAGGATGCGCAGGGGCACCGCGGAGGTGAAGGTGCCCGCGGGGCTGACCGGTTTCACCATGCTACCTGTCTGTAGGGTCTCCGTGGGCATGGTGGGTGGTCTCTCCCCGGCGGCCGTGTTGGATTTTCTTCTGGGCGCCTCCGGATGCGCTGAACAGACACATGTACACGGAGCACAAAGGGCAGCAGACGGACCCTGGAACCTCAGTGTCAGCGGCGGCAGTAGCAGCAGCGCCACATCTCACAGCCCATTAACCGCCACCTTCGCTTTCAGTCACTTTCCCCCTTTCAGGCAGCCCCGGTACAAAGAGGCCACAAGCCACAAGTTCCTTGAATCTGCTCCGCCTCCTCCTTTCTTCTCCCCGAGGATGTGGGAGTCTCCTCCTGCTCTTTGTGTTCAACTGCAGGCAGAGCTGAAACACAAAAAAGCCAACTGCGGGTTAGGATGGGCGAGTGACATCACGGCTGTAGCAACCTAGAAACCCGCCGAGCCACCTCCGCCTCCACCTCCGCCAGCCGACAGCGCTCCCCGGCGGCGCCCGGGGCCTTTCGGGGAGGCGATCCCAGTTCCCAGGACGCGCGGCCGGGCTGGGAGTCCGCGCCCAAGCCTCGTGCGCCGCTGGCAGAGGCTGGAGCCTGGGAGAAAGGGGCTGACATTTCCCACGCGTGAACTCTTCCAGCTGCCTCCCCATTGGTGGGAACCGCCTCTGAGCACACCCAGTTGGCCTCACTATTGTCAAAACCCAGGAAATGCTAGATGCAGGTAGAAATGCGGGTTTAGCAAAGCCCGGTTCGTTAAATGCTGCTGAGTTCCTAAGAACCCCTCCCTGCTTTAGGCTGCAATATTGGTTAAGTTTTGTCTGTTTCGAAATGAAGCAAAACTTCTGATTTCTTACTACTCATCTCTCAATTAACACTTGAAACAAGCACTTAACTCTTCAACAACTAAAGCGATGGGCAGAAATCGAATCGGCAGTGAAGACGACACATTTTTAGTGATCAGTATGTTTGAGTTATCTTATTTTTGCCAATCAATAATTTAAAAACACTTTCTCCTGGAAACAAAGAATGCTTATGAAGTTCATCCTATTACAAGCTTATTTTTTAATTAAAAAAGCTAGAAATATTTCTAGATCAAGTATAGTAGACAATTTGATTTAAAATGCTCCATCAATTTTCACATTTAATGCGCAGAAATAAAAAATTAGTTTTGTGGTATTTTCCCAGCCCCACTAGAAAGCAGAGAACAAAATCTTAAAATGTCAATCAAACCTAGAATATTACTGTATTGAGAACTTGCATAATAGTTAAGCATTCATGGGACTAATTCATGGCTTTCTGAACTTGCCTACTCCCACCCCCAACCAAAACCAATGCAATGAAACACTTATCAACCTTCCAGTGTGTATCTATAGGGAGTTTCTCTACTGTGAAACAATAAAGCATTTATCTCTGCAGCCCCTGAACGGCTCCTCCCTTTGTTACTGCTGGCAAAGGATGCCTGTGAGGCCATCAGCTTTTCAAAGTAACTGGTAAAGACCTTTTTAGCATTTTTGGTTATAACTAGGACTATTGAATAATATATTCAACCAATATGTCAAATAACTAATTTATAACATAAGTAGTAATATTACTATGAAATCATCTGCTGCCATGGTAAAAAATGAAGCGTCTATTAATAACAACTAGGGGGGTTGATATTTCTCCTCATTATCTTTCGAAACTCTCAATCTCTGAATACACCCAACTGCCATGTTTCGTCAGAGACAATTTTGGTAATCTGGGAAAGGACTCATTCTAATAAAAATACTTTCCTGTGCAGGGTCTGAGAAGCCTCAAGGCAATTTATACAGAATGATTTCCTTAATTGTGTGGTTGTATTATAATACTTCAATCTAGTTTTAAAAACACCACCTCCTCTTACGAAGATTAGATGACATTGTTTCTTTGAACATATTTTGAAGGAAATGCCAGAAAAGAAGCGACAATGACTCTGCAGGGCCTCTGGATCTGTCCATCTACCACTCTGGGTCCACCTCATGGGGAGATGAGCTGGGCCCCCTTCCACTGAGGGGGCTCACAGATAGAAAGAACAGCAGAGTCTGGGCTCGGAGATAAGCCCTCTGGATCACAGCAAGGGTGCTGGAAAGAAGTCTGCTCCCAGGACAGGCCGTGTTTCCTACAGCAGAGCAGCTGTGGCCTCTTCACTGATTACCGCTGCAGCTTCCAAAATTCATCAAGGCAGGGAACGGTGCCAGCAGGTTCAGGGGCAGAGTGACAGACAGGACTGACACCTGCACCCATCAGCTTTCTGCCTGAGGATCACAGCAAACCTCCAGCCAGCAGGGAGATGGCCCGGTAGGCAACGGGAGACAGAGGCCTTTTCCCCTCATCTATGAGTGACACGAGATGCCTAGAAGGAATTCCTACCCCTTTTCATCTAAAATTACATGGTTCTGAGGAGCTAACACCAAGTTGAGTTTCAATTTCTCCTGGGAATATTTGCCCGTGACTGAACTTTCCTATATATCCTGCATCTGCTGGTCTTGGGAAAATGTTCTTTGAGTGATGAGCTATAGTTAACATGTAACATCCACCGGCATTAAAGCTTATAATGGCCTGTCTTCTAATTCTATCATATGAGCAGAAGCCTAAAATGTGCACTACTGACCAGTCTGTTAAGGCAGGCTTTGGTACCATTTAGAACACTATATAAAAATCATTACTCTCACCCTGGCCAGGTTGCTCAGTTGGTTGGAGTACTGCCCCGTGCACCAAAAGGTTGTGGGTTTGATCCCCGGTTGGGGCACATACAGGATGTAATTGATTGATGTTTTTTTCTCCCCCCAACTTTCTCTCTTTCTTAAAATCAATAAATATATCCTTGGGTGAAGATTTTTAAAAAATCATTACTCTCAACTCATTAGCCTGGGAAATATCTATTTTATAGGAAGTGTCTTCAGAAAGTTCATTGGCTTCCTTTCACTCTTTCTTCGTGGAACAGAAGGCACGAACACGGGCAAACAGAAGCAGACACCCTCAAACTGATCCCTCTGGGCACTCCATACCACCCAACCTTAGGAAGCAGTTAGGAGACATAAAACCAATGTGAAAGAATGGAATTATGTTAGAAAAAAGTTAATTACCTGTAATTACACTTCAGTTTTGTTTCTCTCCCTCCCCCTTTCCTCTGTCATTCTCAATTTCCCTACTAATTTCAACGCACTGATGATGTTTAGAAATAACCAGGTTTGAAAGTTTTAGTTTGAATTCTTTGAAGAGAAAAAAATAAAGCCTCTTATTGGAAGAATCGAAAGCCATAGAACAAGCTGCAGGAACTGATTGGATGTTACAGGACAATAAGGCACAATCTTAGTTTCCTACCTGTTTTAGTCAACACACTAACGCTGCTTCGAACACACTGAAGGGGGCCTTGGCGGCTTCTTCTCTTAATTCTTACATAATCCTTGACTCCTGTTCTTTGACTCTGTGATGTTTAAGCAGTGTTGGCTGGGATGGAGCTATATAGTCCCAGAGCTTTGTATGAGGTAGACCAAGTACATTTGAGAAGGCCAGTCAAGTGGTCAGTGACACACCTGGAAACTGGACCCACGTTTCGATGTCCTCAATGTGATAACAATGAACAGTGTTCAGAGAACGCTGTGGCACAGGACCCCGTGCTGACGCAGCCCTGCCTGCTGGGAACACGCCAAGGGTTGGGCCTTCTATTTCCTCCTCATCTTGTTTCAGGGAAGGAAAATGAGTGTCAGCCACACAGGGTTTCATACACAAAGTTATTACACAGCCCCACTTGACCCCTGACTTGTGGCTAAGGAAAGAGAACACAGCCTGAGTGAGAGAGAAACTTCTGTTCATGAACCATTTTGCTACATTCTATCTCATTTAGTATCGATTTGAAAATTTCATGGAAGGATAAAGAAGATTGGAGAATAAAACCTGGCTGAGCTGAGGTAGAAAAGGGCCCACCAAATCAGGGCAGACATGAACTTGACAGCAACCTGGCCTGGGGGGTGATTTTGGGGCAGAGCCCTCCCTGCTCCCTCCCTGCCTGACCGGGGCCATAGGGGTGACATTATCTGTGTGGGAGTCCTGGTCTGTGTGAGGAGGGCTGCCATGGCATAGAGCCAGCCAGGCGCAGAGGACCCAGGCACAGAGGACACAGCCACGAAGGAACTCACCCTAGTGGCACTTGTACACCCTCAGAGAACTCCTTCAGACATAGAGCCTGTTTCAGCAGCTTTGGGGTGGAGCCCTAGATTCTGCCTTTCTCAGATGCCTAGGAAGCCAGCCCAGCCTCTGAGGGGCAAAGGGAAAGGGAAGGAGGCTCAGTTCTGTACTAACGAGCATTAGACTCGAAATGCCTCTGGCACAGAGGAAAGAGCCACACTTTCTTGTCTCTTAAATGAGTAAAAGTTTGGGGCTTTGGGGACACAACAATAGCAATCCCAGAGAATGTGAAACTTTTAAAACCAAAGTGGCCTGGATCTTTCTAACCTCAAATCAGCCAGCTGCTCAGAGGGACAGTTCCGTGAAGACCAGGAGCCTCGGCAGATGTGTGACGTTGGGGAGACCCAGCAGGCTGGCCCCAGGAACGTCTGCAACCTTGGAGGCAGTCGGAAATGGGAAATGAGCCTCAATATACAGTTTATACTCAGGGTGGCCACTCATCAATCATATTAATGTCTAATCACTGTTTTACCCCTGAAGTGAATATAATATTGTATGTCGACTGTGACTGAAAAATAAAAAGTCCCGATTTTGTTTAAGAAAATGCATTCAGAGGTCCAAATGTTTTTCATAAATGTCTATAGCTTGCATCCTGGTGTTCATATACTAGCACTTTTTAATAATGTAATTATTCTTAATTAACAATTTGTCATTTTAATGATTCCTGTTGTTTTAAAAGTAGAGTTTAATATGAGATATTTGTCCTGATAATTCTATACATTGAGTTTCGATTAAACTTGAATGTCTACTCTATATGTATGTATATGAAGAAACGATGCCCTTTGATTTATTCTCCCGTGTCTCAAATTCAATTCTTCTTCTTCGACAGCTGGATAAAGTGGCTGAATATTATCCATCTAAAAAACCTCTTAAAGATAGCATTCTTCCAACCCAGGCAACACACTTCAGTGCCTCTGAGGTCCGCAGACTGGTGACTGTGGCCTCCGGCTAGGGGCTGTCGGGGGAACGGGTGTTGCTGCTGAAGCAGCAAATTCAGACCTCTGCTCAGCCTCTCCTAATTTTAAAATTCGCTATTAAAAAACAATGCAGGCTAATTGCTTCTAGTATGTAAAAAAGAAAAACACTGTTAATGCCTAACTCGTATTTAAACGTTAGGTAGGAAGGAAATGCTGAACTAGAGCAAGGGCCCCGGGACTGAACAC
>PVKM010032664.1:0-16302 GCA_004027735.1 Carollia perspicillata
AATAACTTTCCCAGAGTCTTTGGCTAATAACTGATTTAACTGGTAATAAAACTGGTATCTTCTGGAACAATACAGTACAGAACTTCGCTCCTCAAAGTGTGACCCATGTACCAGCTGCACTGGTATCACCAGGGAGCTTGTTAGAAATGCAGAATGTCAAGCCCCACCCCAGACCTCATGAATAAAACTCTTTAATTTTAACAAGATCCCGAGGAGATTGATATGCACACCGAAACCTGAGAAGCAGAGTCCTAGAGGGCCCTCTCGCATGATTCTGAGCAGATTGGCAATCAAGAAAAGAATGGGTGGAAGGAAGAATTCAGAAAAGGGGGTAGTTGGGATTTTGTATGGTGTTGCATCAGAATACATTTGACTCTGGAAATTAAATAGCAGAGATGCTCAAAGTATCGGGTTGAACTGTATGAAGTTGCCAATATTTAACTATTTTTGACCTGTAAAAACAGTAAGCTAATCATTAGAATGAGGGACTCAACTTGAAGTGCCCATGAGACCAGAAGATGGATTGTAAATGAGTAACACCAGTGGATATGCTTTACTGAGAATGGATGAGAACCAAATGCCAGAGGCCCTGCAGCCTGAGATCGCGTAGCTAATCCTGTATGCCCAGTGGATGCAACCTGCTACCTTGCAGTTCTCGAGTGCTGGGTTAGAGTCTCAGCGTGCACGGAGGTTCTGTCTGACTAGCACATTAGGTGGTGATACATTTCCAGCAATAAGTATCGCAACCTTATTTCCCACTTCCCTGGGGCCAGTGTCTGTTTTAACCATTTATTGCAGTGTAGTCATCAACAAACCCCTTTCACTCTCAGAAGTGTCTCACTTTGGGTGACAGATTGTATGGTCAACCAACTAATAAGAAACTTGGAAAAAAGTAAGGTTCAGAAAATTACATCATTAAAACAATAGCAAGATTGGGTATGGGATATTTAAGGAATAAGCATACATACTATAAAACGAACAGTGATCATTTATTAATCACAGCTGGTTTATGATTTTTTATGTTTTAAAAGATTTTATTTATTTATTTTTAGAGAGAGGTGAAGAGAGGGAGAAAAAGAGAACATCGATGTGCAGGAAACACATCAATTGGTTGCCTTTCACACTCCCCTAACTGGGTACCTGGCTCACTGCCCTGACAGGGAATGGAACCCATGACCTTTTGGTTTGTGGAATGCACTCAACCCACTGAGCCACACCAGTTAGGGCTGATGCTAAGATTTTTTAATAGCAGTGGAATATAGTGGAACAAGCAGACGATGAGCATCGAAAGACCTGGTTTGGGGTCATCGTTTTGCCACTGTGAGATACTAAAGGAAAAGTGAAATTCCCCGAGTCTCTGTTTCCTTACGTATGGAATGGAAGCAGTACAGTCGACGTCACTGATCCCAGCAGCTTCTCGTGTGGATCCTGTGATATAATGTAGGTGGAAGCGTTTTGAAAGCATTGAGGAACTGCAAGTGGCATTACTAGCTGGTCAATATACTGCAATGAAAGGAAAAATGAGGTGGCAAAGCAGGGAAATTTTGATCAAATCCAAAATGGAGATTGCTGATGCTTTAAAGTGTAAAAGATAATTATTAATAAAATAGATAGTTCTTCAACGGGGGATAATGACTCATTTCAGTGAATTTTGTCAGAAAATATCTGCCTATCATAACACATCTTAAGTGTGTCCCCTAGTTAACAGTTTCAATCAAAAAGAATTTAGAAGAACTGAGAGTAGCACACCAAAACTTCATATAAAGCTGTTATTTCTTATATATTCTAAATTCTTATTAAAGCAAAGTATGGACTTTTGTCTGTAACTCCAAAATGAGGAGTCATTTGAAGTCTCTCCTCTCTTTTTGATAATGACGCTGGATACTTTTCTTGTTTGAGGGTGTTTGAGGGGCAGTTGTTTTCTTATAGCCAGTGACTTCGTTTCTGTTTCGAGCCGCAAGTACAGACCCCTTTAAGGAAAGACAGCAAATGAGGCGGAGCCCGGCCCTCAGCCCCTTGTCCTGGGGTCTGGGGATGGGAAGCTTCTCGAGTTCCTGCTGGCCTTTCGAAATCTATTAACCCTCCTGTTTACAGTCTTTGGTGACAGATGCTTTAGAAATAGATTTTCAAAAATAAATTTTTCTTTTCTGTTTGCCTATTTTGGCACAGTTCCATGTAAACAGCAGTTGAATCGTGCCGGAGAACTTTTTTTTTCCCTTTTATCACAGTTTTCCTGGTTTCTTTGTTATTGAGAAGTGGAAAAACACATCATACTAAGCTGATTAACTTAAATATCTTTTAAAAGTTCTCTAGCTTTACTATTACATATATTCATTGAACACTATGCTTCAACTGCAGATACTTTAATTTTGTTTGTATAAACTTTGACAGCTGAGGAATGCATGAGACTAGAGTTAACTGTTTTAATCAGTGGTGAGTGGAGGGTAATCAGACTTGTGATTCATTCGCCTCCATTTTTTCGCTAATGCTAGGTGCCTCAGTCCTTTCTTTTCTGTTGAAGCACCGTGTTCCCAGCCTGTCAGTGTCCCAAATGTCCATGTGCTCCACAAAAGAATGGCTGAGAAACACAAGCACCTGATGGAACCAGTGACGTTGAAGCCAGTTCATTTGCTTGAATAAATTAGAGTCCATAAAAAGTGTACTCACCATTTAAAACCTGATTTCTTCTTGTCGCCATCT
This sequence comes from Carollia perspicillata, assembly GCA_004027735.1. NCBI lineage: Eukaryota > Metazoa > Chordata > Mammalia > Chiroptera > Phyllostomidae > Carollia > Carollia perspicillata. The sequence goes on from PVKM010032664.1 coordinate 2,701, forward strand.
TTTGGATTGTCATTGTTTGCTCAGTTATAAAGTGGCTTGTTGACACCAAATATTTTAATAATGTGCTTCCAAGGCTTTGCGTCTATGCCTTTGAGAGGCTGGTGTAGTAATTAAACTGTCTTTTAGCCGAAATGCTTGCAAAGCGTCCAGTTCTGTGCCTGGCAGCTGGTGATGCATTATAGAGACATTCAGCTAATCGATTAAAACCGCAGAGGCATGGGAGTTGTCTGCCTGCACTGTACCAGGACGAAATTAGTTGGAATTGCACGGTGAAATTAAGGGGAGTGCAGCTGATTGCAGCCCTTCTGGGAGGGTCCTGGGTGAGAGGGACGCTGTGCGTTGATCCCTGTGTAATTAGGACAGCCATGTTTTAACAGTATTTCTAAAGTATTAAAATGGACTGGATAAATCAGCACGGCTGCTTCCAGTGAACTTGGCATCCATCTACTGTGACTGAAATAACATGAAATTTTTCGGCTGCTAGAGAATGTGAAATTGGACTAATTGTCTTTTAACTAGTCTGCTCCACTGCTGGCCTGGAGCGGAACCGAAAAGGGGACAGACTGGAGGGACTCCAGCTGGGGGGATGGGAAACTCAGATTCATGACTGTTATTTCCTGTGCGAACAGGAAACACTATGGCACAGTCTGCTCTGATTTGTACTACCTCATCCTTAGGACCCCTTCCTTAATATTTTAAAATCTATTTTAATGCGAGATGCTTTGATTCAAAGACTCAAGAAGTCTAACCCTGACCTCTTGACTTATAATCACTTGTTCATTCCATTCTTGACATCGCCTTAGAATAGGGGGGTTTAGGAACTTGTAGGTCACTCACCAGCTGTCCACATGTGACTGTGTCCCAGTCTATTCCGAGGAGGGCACGTTATGCAGAGAAGGAACATCAATGCATATTACCGATTCAGTGTGTCAAACAAAGGCTTGTTCCATAATCACTGAATGTAGTAACTGGTCCAACATTTACACTTCACATGTGATTAAAGAAAGAGCCAGCGACCTCAAATGCCATGCCACTGGTCACAGAGTTAAGGTCTCCCAGAGCCGCAGATAACTGTTCTGTTCTTTTGATCATAGTGAATTGATAACACCAGCTAATATTATTTGGTATTTAGTATTGCACTTTTCTATAGCTACATGAATTTAAGTAGAATTTCTATGATGCAGGTATTGTTAACCGTCAGAGAACTTGGGTAATCCTCCTTGTTTATTTATCATTGAGTTTCACTCCAATTTACTGAAATGCTCTCTACCACTATCAATTTTTGTTTCTAAAAAGGAAAGTGTGCTTGCGTGTACACACACACACACACAAATGATATTTCAAGAACTTTCAAAAAAGGTATAGAACTCGTCTGACCACATCGCCTTACACTTGAAAGATGGATATGCTTAGCACCATCTGTATGACTCTCCGCACTCTGTCAGAAAACCTCAGGCTAGACCGGATCAGTTGCATCCACTAGAGAAGTTCTTCCATTGAATTGCGTTGCAGCATCTGGCTTAGTATTAAGGCGTAATGGACAAAATAATCAAAAAGGAAAAACAGTGCTAATCATTGTGCCGACTGCCAGAAAGTTGTGGTTCTCATACATCAGAGATCCTTTCTCAAAGGACTCGTGGAAAGGCTCCTCTCTGGTCCTGTGAAGGATAATCGTTTCTCTTGAGCAAGGAGTGTGTCCCTGTGTTAAGGGTCCTGTGAACGGTGGGAAGGTCAGCGTCAGGGCCTGCATGGGGTGCATTTCACTTTTTCTCTCCTCTCCTACCTTCCCCTGCATTCTTCATTCCTCTCCTTCCTTTATCATAGTTTTATTTTTTATCTTGCTGAATTGTTTGCATCTTTGCAAGTTTCTTTATATTTTTAGTAGAGTATGATGGTAAAAATAAAGTAAGTCTCATATATGTTTCTTTTATCTTAAAGTATAATGAACAAATGTTAGAAAAAATATATATTAGGTTCACAGGTACTTATTTTGTTCCCAGATTACCTCACATGCCTTCCTGTTTAGCTGTATTTTTTAATCATATTTTGAATGACTTTAAAATGTGTTGTTTATTCATAGAGACATTTTTTAATTTTTTAGAGATTTTTAATTCTATCTAATTCCTGTGAATTCCAATATTATGAATGATTTGTTATATGGAGGCAGTCCCAGAAATACATTAGGCAGATTTGGGTAGCGTGTGCCAGTGTGGGCAGGAAGCTATAGATGTGGGTGAATGATAAATATGATACTAATGGAAATGAATAGCCTCTATACATAGATGCATGATTTGGAGCTACTGGTCCTCAATATTATATACGAACTTATTATTAGGACAGCGTTTCCTTAAACATGAAGTTTCTTTTAAGTATCACGATGAAAGAAACATTCCCAGGGAACAGTGTGAACATTTATGAGCATTTCCCATGTACCTGTCACTCATCCACACATTTCCTGTCTCTGTTATCATTTAATCTTCTCAACATGCACCTGTAGTCGGTCTGAGCTCTCTCACTTTAAGGAAGCCAAGGCCGACAGAGGTGCAGTAACCTGCCCACGAGTGTGTCACTAACAAAGGTCAGGTCTGGAGAGCCCACGTGGTAACCACTGTCTAGTGTGCACTTTGGAGAGATCCGAAGATGTGGGAAATACACGAGTTCCTGAGTGGCTTCCATTCTCCAAGGCTAGTTAAAAGGTTGTGAAGCACTGTTTCGACTCCTAGCGTGGTCGTATGGAACATGAAAATACACTTTATATAAAATATCCGTTTGACACTCAGAGCAACTTAAGATTCTGATGAACAGAAGTTGTACTCCAACAGCACAGGAAATAAAAACCAATGAATGGTAGTTAGGGCCGCTGTAGCCAGTGGGTTGGCTGCCTCCTTGATTCCAAACTGCTTGACACTGGATAGAAAATGATCTTTCTGGTTATGAATCAAATGGGAATATTATTGACCATTATTTGCTTTAAGAATTAAGGAATAATTCGCTGTACATTTAAGATGACCCAGATAGACTGTGGTGTGTTCCATAATTACTGAATAAAATACCCACTCATTCTGATTCAGCTGGGGGAGCCAAAGTCACCAAGAGCAGAGCAGGAAAGCCGTTCCCTGTTGTCACACCTCGAACATGGTCTAGTGGGAAGTGCCTGAGGAGCTTTCTTCTTCCTTCCTGTGCCTGTTCCGTGGTGGGAGATCGTGTCCACTTTGCTCTTCAGGTCAGATACGGGGTGATTCTAAGAATTGTATACAGCAATTAGAAGAACCCGTTCCAGATTTGTCATCAGGTAATTCGCAACACCCAATCCTCAAAATACACCCATCCTCTTTGAACCGAGCGTCTTAAGTTTGCCTTCCAAAAAAAAAAAAGAACAGAAGGAGTGGGAATTAATATTGTGCACATGTTATTCTTTGGGAATAGAACCTTTTTGTTGTCAGCATCTTTAAGGCATTGTCAGTGAGTAATATATAACAGTGATAGGAGAAATGGGGAACGTCTTGCTCATCTTTGAGACAGTGGACAAGACCCTTCGTGATCAAGACTCTGCCTTTTTCTGCGCCTCGTCTTCCCCACAGCCCCGTGCGCTCTGGCTGCGCAGCCCCCCTTCCGTGCGCTAGCTCGTTCTCTCGTGTCCTAGATGTTTGTGCTTCTGGTGCCACTCACCTCAGGTGCTCTGTATCCGCACTCCTGCCCTGCCTGTTGAAATCAATCTATTTTACTTTTTTTAAGACTCAAAGGTGAATTTAAATCTTTATTTATATCAGGCTTTCCCCCATTTCCCACTAGTTGAGACTGAATTAGGTGCATTCTCCTGTGAACTCAGGTGGTACCTGTACCCTGTCCCATCCCGTAATTCTGTCATGGCACCTTTGACACAGTTTTATGGGGCATCTGCGTTAGTTTTCCTTCGCTTCCCAGGCTGGTGACATGCTTAGAGGCAGGAACTGTTACTCTTTTTCTCTTTGTTGTACTTTTAGAGTACAACATGATACTAATGGAAATGAATAGCCTCTATACATAGATGCATGATTTGGAGCTACTGATCCTCAATATTATATATGCCTGAAACACAGTCACTGCGTTGAGCTGCAAAGATCATGCAGCCAGATAAATGGTTTTACTAGGGCTCATCCCTAGCCTCCTAACTCCAGGGTTATTTTTATTACTTTTACAGATCCTGTTGAGATAAATATTTTTGCCAGGGTTCTTTTTACTACTTCTACAGATCCTATCTAGATAAATATTTTATTTGGTTAAATTAAATCCCTTCTGGAAAGTTATATACCTATGTGTGAACAATGCTTTTAGTCATTCATTTAACCAACTCTGTACTAGGTTTAGTGGATATAGAGACACTCACAGTTGGGTTTTTTTTTAAGATTTTATTTATTTTTAGAGAGGGGGAAGGGAGGGACAAAGAGAGGGAAAGAAACATCAGTATGTGGTTGACTCTCACGTGCCCCCTGCTGGGGACCTGGCCCATGACCCAGCTATGTGCCCTGACTGGGAATCTAATGAGCAACCCTTTGGTTCACAGTCCAGCACTCAATCCACTGAGCTACACCAGCCAGGGCCATAGTTCTTTTCCAAAAAGTCTGTGAGACAGACAAGTAAGCAGACCGTGGTAGTGTGGTATAACTACTGTGTGTGCGCCCAAATGCTTTATGTTAAAGGGACCTTGCGGTACTAAATCCTTGTGCTTGTCCAGCTGAGGTAGCTGTCTCTCGCGGGGCCACAGAAGATTGGCAGGAAGGACTGAGGCTGCCCGTTGTCTCCAACTCCTGTGACTGGTGATGTGATAGTCCTGAGGGCCTTTCTTGGAACTTCATCTGAATTTGGCTTTGTTCCTACTTTTCTATTAGTGGCATCTAAGTTCACTCCTTTCTTAGACCTTTCTCCACTACAGTCAGAGGACTGACTTGCTCTGAGAATGAGATTTTGGAAATCACTACTTTCCCACTGTGAAGAAGATAGAAAAAGAAACAATGGAATATCTCTTTGACGCAGTGGAAATAGGGTATTCCTCCAGAGCGAAATGGCAGCCATGATTTCTTTAAAATCAGCTCCAAAGTGGGAGCTGAGCTATTTCACCCGCAGAGAAGGGGGGTTACCCCTGGAGTCATCCAGAAGATACATGGTTAGCAATGGGAGGGGAAGAAAATCTAATTTGCAGATAGGATATTTATCTTCAGATAACAAAAGCCATGAAAATGCAATTCGTAATTTTAAAAATAGCTGGTGTGTAAATATAGGTTAAAAGAAATGAACTTTGCAGTTTTGGAATTATTTGTGGGAGGGGAAAAAACTGTGTGTAGATGCTTTTGGAATAACCCTATCTCTTGGAAATGCTACGAGGCTTTCTTTGCTTTCCATTGTATGGGCATCTTGTGGCAAGCTCATTTTGTTGTGAAACATGAAGTTTTACAATGCAGATTGCACTAAGAATCTTTTAATGGAGCAATTTAGAGCAGCTGCAGGCTGCTCAGGAATTCCCAGGGATTCGTCCACAGACTTTTCTGTGATTACAACCACAGGGAGAGGAGGTGAGGCGTGCAGGCCCTGGGAAGGAGGGGCTGGAGCAACCAAGCAGGAAGAGCGAGCCAGGATGCACGGAGATGGACAGACTGGCTGGCTGACTACATGTGTTCGCTTTTATCAACCCTGTTCTCTCACATTTGCCTAACCTGTTCCCTCCACATGAATTTACCCCATTCCCTCTATGCTCACTTACCCCATCCCTTCCAAGTTAGCTCACCTCGCCGTCCCCATGCAGGCTGCCCCCAGCTCCCTCCACCTGAATGTCTCTCCCACTACGTGGTGCAAGCCCAGGCCTGCCCTAACTCCACACTTCAAGGCAAGACTCACCACTGTTCCCTTCCTCTGACCTCCTGTGAAGCTGGAGAAGTGTTTGCAATTTAGAACTAAAAGGAATTGGCTTTCTAGATGAGAAGGGAAGCTATAAGAGATTAAACACCAGTGCATAGTTGACGAACTAGTTAATGGCAACACAGTAGAGTTCAAGGTTACTTGAATTCAGGGCATGCGTGTTCCACCAAAATGGCCTATTTTGCTGCATTACTTTGAACTCGTTAATGTATTGATTTATTGTGTTTTCAAGTAATTTTGTGTAGGCAGTTTTTTCTTCTTTGAGAGAGGATATTAAACCTTAGTGGAGACCAACTGTATTTTATAGTAACAGTATATGCCATTCATTGGTTCCTTATTACAGGCAAGTGACTTTACAATCACTTGCACTTACTCTTTGCAGACTCCCTCTGGTGTGAGTTAGCCCACACCAGGACCCTGATTGAGAGAGGTGAGACATCCGCACAGCTCGGCACGGGTGGGCGGGGGAGAGCCAGGTCTGCCCGCTCTCAATGACCACTGTCATCTGAGCTCCGTATCAGCACCCAGCAGTGCCTTCTCATCTGTTCTGGGCCTTGTACATTTGCAGTATGTCCTCTGTGTACTCCAAATGCCTGTTAACTAAAGACAGCCTTCCCTGGAGTGTCTGTCTTTTCCAAGAAATTTGCATTTAAGGCTCTACATGAAGCCAGTTGTTCTCATGCCAGTCAGGTCATACATGTTGCCGATGGATTCAGTTGTTCACAATGATTACATGGAAATTGTTCATATGACAATGCTACTTCAAAAATCCATTCACACATTTGAGTTTGAGGGAACCTGAGTCCAGAATGCACCAGCCCGGGCATTGCTCACCCAGGAAGTGCCAGCTTGCAGAGTACCTGGCACACGGAAGGTGGTCAGCCAGTGTTTGTGAAGTGACTAGCTGAACTAAAAGCACAATTTTATGAAATTAGGGTACCATTCATAGGGCACAAATATGTTTTTCCTGGTAATTGAAGGAGAGAAATAATGATACATAATTATTTCTTATGCTGGAGACATGCCAGGTACTGTGGTAAGTGGTTCTCATGGATTATTGCACTTAATCCTTATAATGTTTCATCATCCCTGTTTTGCAGATGACAGAATGGGGTGCTAAGCAGTTAAATTATTTGCCCAACACATGCACCTAGTAAGCCGTGGAGTCAAGATTGAATGCAGGTGTTCTAATTTAAGAGGCTCTTCTTTGGACCATGTTGACGCTATTATGTATTGTGTGTGCAGATTTGTATATGTAGATATGATGTTTGCATAAGTACATACGTATGTATAAAATTTGGTGCCCGTTCCAGTCCTGATACTTTAACACCATGGCACTCTGCCCTTCATAAACGCAGCATAATGCCTTTGTGCCCTCCCCTTGCCAGCTCCCTGTACCTGACATTGGCTATGGTCCTTTTTAGCCTGATCTTATTTCCCTTAAAATGCTGCTCCTCCCCAGAGATACCTGTCTACCAGACCTGCCCATCGCAGACTTGAGTGTCCCAGGGGTCGTAGTCTCTGAGCCACTGGCCAGCCTCTCAGGGAGGTGGAGTTGGAGTTCTTTCCCACAGCCTCTGGGAGCTGAGGTTTCATGGCCGATCCCACCAGGAAAAGGGCAGATTCAGTGTGTGTACAGATTTTTCATTCTAAAAACCTTGAATATATCTCTCCCAGCTTTAAAAATGGTCTGTGTTCATGTTACCTGCCAAGACTGTCCGCTATTAGCCTGAGGGTCTATGTAATATTCACAGTTCAGGTTATCAGTGTAAACCAACACTCCAGAAAATAGACCCTGGAGGTACGAGCGTGCTTTCCATCGAGGGACTATATTTTACTTGTCTGGTTCTGGAATGGAAATGGAGACGAGAAATCCAAAGCGGGGGTTGGGACTCGTAGGAAAGGCCGCCAAGCTAGGGAGAGACCAGCCTGAAGCATGTAGAATTTTCAAGAAAGAGGTATAAAGCATCTTTTTCTTCTGTGTGAATACACACTTTATGGGATTAATAGCAGATTTATCAAGTTCAAATGTATGTATGAGTAGGGAAGGGGCCACACGTGTGTGGTGCTAACAGCAGTTGCGTGGGTGTGTTAACAAAATATGCTCTCGTGCAGCTCAGCAGCTGCATTCTCTTCCTGCAAATTCAACAATCAACTGGCTGTTCATCCCAGAAATAATAATGATAATAACAAAAACCTTCTGGGTACACGATCCACACTAAAAAGAAAAAGAAGTTTGGAAAATGCCATGTTGAATTTTTTAATTTGCAGTTTGTTTTCTGCCGTAGCCGGACGCTTTGCTCTCAGATCTGGTTTGCCCCAGAACTCGGTGACTCATTTTGTGGGAACCTAATATTTCCAATTCGCACAGCAAATAGAAGTCAGAAACATCTGAGTAATCCCTTTGTGATGCAGTAATTTTAAACTGGCAGCATAATTGCTACAGATTTCCAAAGACATATACAGATGAAGTAAAGCAGATTCCTGACTGGATGGCCCTGTTTGGATCAGGTCCCACTTTTTATGACTGTGTTTACAAGTCAGGTGGCAGGTGAAATCTACGAGTGGTGTCTAATTACGTCTCCTAGTATGTCCAGACTCTGCAATATGAATGGCTTTAATCTGCAAAGCGAATGGAAATTACCAGTCTCATTCCAGATCAAATTGTAGGTCCAATTCAACCTACAGAGCCAGAGGGGAAAGTACAACCTCTATGCTTCTTTTACTAGGCAGAATAGCTTGTAGCCCAGGACTTAAAAGTGTATCAACTTCTGTTTCTTAACAGATGAGGACGCTGTAAGAGAGAAGCATTGCAGAGGTATGGTGATAATGCAGACAGGTGCTTGTCCCTGGCTCTCCATAGTGTAGTTTTTGAAGGCATCATATGTCAGCCTGGGCTTTATGTGGAGATGCCCCGTCTGAGGTGCATCTACATCCTCTGGTGGGAACGCCAGGCAGGACCACCCTAGGCAGCATCCTGTTCGTAATGCATTTCAAGTCTCCAAAAGCAAATGCTGATTTTATAACTGTAGCCTGCATTTTTTTTTCTTCTAGCTTGAGCCTCAAAATGAGGATGAAAGAAATGAAATATTAATTGCATGAGGTTAGGATGAAATTTTTAGTTAGTTAAAAATTAAATTAGCTAGGGATTTTTGTTTATGTGAAAGTCAGGCAAGACCTGCTGGTTTTATATTTTTGAGGTATTTCACTTTCTGTTCAGGTACAAGCTGTCAATCAAGGCTAATCAAACTGGCACAGTTAACATGATACATCACAAAATTTCACAATAATGTCAACCTGTAACTCTGTCAATCTGGTTAAGGAAAGTGGGCTAGAAACAATATTGTCATTTTATAATAGCACTCAGAAGATGTTACAGAATAATGTTGCCATGATCCCCCTTAACTCTGTGCCTGCCTTCTCCCAGAGTCAGCCTTCCCTGCTGACCAGTGGCTGGGGGGAGGGGACGCTAAAGCCTTCCCTTGCTCTTGCTGCTCATGAGCCTTGAAGTAGAGTCAGATAAACGGAAGATGCCGCCCAACAGCATTTCTCCAGTCTGACCTCCTGGACGCATCAGAAAAGGATGCATCTCAGAAAATAGCACCTGTGTTTCACTCGACCAACCATGTGATACAATGTGCATGGACCTTGCATATTCTTATTTATTCAGTCAGCTTACTTATTATACATGTGTTCTCTTTTTATGAAATTATATTCTGGGGTATATCGAAACATCCACTTGAAAAAGTGCTACACTTAACATTAAAGCGTAGGCTGCCCTTTACACAGGGCAGCGAAGTCCAGCTCCCTCTGCAAACTTTACATGTAGTTTTCCAGCCCCGGCACATCATGACCGCACCCTGAATGAAGGAGGGCAACAGACTCTCTATTCCGGAACCCTCTAGACTTGGCTCTGTGTGTCCTTGAGGTTCTCTGAGAATTCCCGCCCGGACATGTGGATTCCCTCCTGTTGGCGCTTCTTCCCTGTGGGCCAGTACGGCTGGATTTTGATTCTTAAGTATTCATTTCTCTCATCAAATGGACAAACAGACCAACAAACAAAAATTATATATATTTCTATTATAGATACTGACTAAGATGTATACTTTTAATTTTAAATGTGCCCTGGAATATGTTTTAGCAAAAATAAGTTTTCTATAAAAAGAAAAAGTTTGGCCAGTTGTTAGTTTTCATTTTTTTAGTATTGTTTTAAAACTGAGGAAACTTTCTGCAGAACTGTCTTATGCAGAAGCACAAACAAACAAAACAAAGCAGAGCCACTCGAGTGGGTGTTGAAGGAGTCCTGGCGAAACTCCCTCTTACCCTCCCTGTCATGGGGCACATTTTATGTGTAGCTGAAGTACATGATTTCTGTGCTCAGTTCTAGGAATCTCGATGCATTTTCCGGAATATATTTTGTTTACGCTGATGTGAGACAAACTACTTTGGATGAAACGCATTTAGTTGGACACCAAAGGTTCAAGAGCTTCAGAAATCATCAGGTCGCCACATTTTACGTGGATGCGTTTCAAGTTCCACGGGGACGTAAGGACGACCGGGAAGGAGTCTTACCACCAGGCTCATTAGTCTGCATCCTACCACGGCTGGCTGCCATTGCGCCGAGCAGCTCCCTGGCCTGTCGGGTGTTCAGGGCGGGGCTTCCTGGCCCCGCCCCTCCCGTTGGCTGTCCTAGGCACGGGGCTGCATCTGTGTTGCCCTTTCTGACCAGCTCTCGTCATTGCTCCACCTGCTCCCTTCTCCGCTTACTCATAGCTTAGTGTTTAAAATTCTTAGGAGGCAGAGAAGAAAAGAAAACTAGAGTCCAGTGGATAAACAATATTTAAAAATTAACGTGAAAGCACAGACAAGATTTATTTAAGGCAGCAAAAGATGAGGGTGGGTGGGCATGGTAGAGATGGTGAAATGCATGCCTCCCTCTCTCCCTTCCTTCTTCCCTCAATAAACATTTACTGAGCATCTATTTAGGATAAAAAGTGTTGACAGATACTATTAAAACTTCTAAAAAGATAATGTAAAGCAAGCGACTTAATAAGTATAATGATAGCAAACAAGGGATAAAACACTTAGTTTGATAACCAGCTTTCCCCGAATCAGTTTTGACAAGGAATGTTTAACATGTTGGAAAACTTAATATAACACTGAGTGATACAAACAAAATGAAGATTTCTCATGAACGGTGGATCAGTTACCTTCCAAAAGGTGGAAGAAAGGGTTTTGTGATTATGAAAGGCTGTAATTAATTGGAAAAATGCATAATTCTGAAAAATAAAGGGCTCTAATTTGCTTTATAGCCTAGTGAAAAAGATAAATGTAATTTACCTCTAGCAATACCTGAGTGTTCAGAATGAAGAAGTTAGAGTATTAGATGATATATGAAAATAAACAGAGTTTTATTAGTAACTGGATAGTTTAAGGGAGAAGATAACTTTCTTTTCTTTTTAAAAAAATTTTAAAATATTTTATTTATTTATTTTTAGAGAGAGGGGAAGGAAGGGAAGGAGTGAGAAAGAGAGGGAGAGAAACATCAATGTGTGGTTGCCTCTCACATGCCCCTATCTGGGGACCTGGCCCACAACCCAGGCATGTGTCCTGACAGGGAACAGAAGTGGCAGCCTTTCAGTTCATGGGCTAGAGCTCAGTCCACTGAGCACCAGCCAGGTGCTCACCAGCCAGTCCACTGAGCACCAGCCAGGGCAGAAGATAACTGTCATTGAACATTCTAGGCAGCACCTGTGCAGGTTCTCAGTGAGACAAACAACCAAAAACCCTTGTAGAATGTGCCGGTGTCTTGGGAGAGATGCAAGTGTTCAGCTGACGTTCAGAGCACTGAGAGCTTCCTTCATGCCCAGGAGCAGTGCATGGCTCCCTGGAAAAGGTCTCACTGGTTTCGCGTTGCATTTCAGTCGTCAGAGGTGAAAATCTTCACCGTGAGAGCATGGTCTGACTCTGGCCCACTTCTGTAGCTTCATCTGTCTCTCTGCTCTTCATCCATGTGGGCCTTCTTTCAAATGCTTGAACTGTCCATGTAACTTTCTTATATTGCCTTTGGATACAGTTCCCTCCTTCTGGAATACTCTATTTAGCACCCCATATTTTAATTCATTTTACTTCATTTCTCACTTCCCGTGTCATCCGAGTGTAACTCCCTCAGGGAAGCTTTCTTGATGCACCACTCAAGGGCTCATTCTTTCCCTCCATAGCTCTTGTAATTATACATCCATTAACATGCTGGGATAGTTAATATCCATCTCCTCCACTGACTGTAAGCTCCATGAAAGAAAGGATAGTGTCTGCTTTTCTTGGACATTATATTTCTAGTTTCTTGTCATTCGACATGTATTTGACAGTAAAGACATCTGAATGGCATAAAGGAGTATCTGCCTTGGGCCTTTAGAGATGACCAGAAATTGCACCTGCCAAGGCTGGAAAGTGAGGGAAGAGCATCAGCAGGCATCAGTGATGAGCATGCCTTTGGGATGTTAAGAGCCCGATGAGGTCTGCCTCCGCAGAAGCTGCCTGGCAGGAAGGTGGGGCCTGCAATGGAGCAGCTCACACTTGACTGTGATGCTGTTGACACTTAGAATTTTGGAGTGGAGTCAGGACTGTTTGCGACTTTCTAGGACTTTAAGGAGAAATGATAATGTCACAGAAAAACAGACCCAGTTTTATTCATTACAAGATAATTTTTATTTTTTAAAAACTGACCTAAAGAGCAAAACAGAAACAGACTCATAGTTAGAGAACAGGATGGCAGCTATGGAAGGGTGTTTGGGGGTGAAGGGGTTGAGCGCAAAGGAAAAGGACTCATGGACATGGACAACAGTGTGGTGATCGTAGCAGGGGAGAGGGTTTGGGGGATAAATAGTAATGGAAAACAGTAAAAAATGTGTACTTTTCAGAAAAGGACTTCAGCAAATTATGTTGTGGGGAATCACAAAAAATAGTTATGTAAAATTAGCATTTAAAAAATGAGAACAAATATCATTGTTCTCATTTGAGAACACACCAAACATCCATTATGGGTAAAAGACCATTCTGGCTACTATGCAGAGATGCAATAAATGTGGCCTTGTCTCCTTCTTGACGGGAAGGGGCTTACTGTAGTGTTCTGCAAAAAAAACAAAAACAAAAACAAAAAAAACAAAACAGGATTTCCCCCAATAAGCCTGTGACAAGTTGTGCTCTGATGATCAAGGACAGGATAAACACCTATAAACTCCTACAAAGTAGTGACTAAACAGTAAGCCCTAAAGTTTTTGTCTTCAATTTTCTCTATGCTGAAAGGAGACATTAATAAAAGATTCCATTTTAAACGTTTTTCCTGATACTAAAAGCCTGATGCCATGGGTGGCCCATGGCTGACTGTCATTCCCACCCAGCTCCAGCCTGGCCTCCCTCAGCTTTCTGGATAGTGTTCCAGAGCAAGGCACAGTAGGGCGCACTCCACCCTGGCAGTAAAGGACTCATCAGTGAACCAGTTAAATGTAGACAAGAGCTGCTTTTGCGGTCAATGTCAACTTTACAGAGTAACGATGTTCAGTGACCCAGGTAAAGCATATGGATGGGTTCTAAATAAGGATCACTACTTATGAGTAATTGAGATGTTATTTTTTTCAAAATTTTAATTAGGGTGCATATGAAACATATTTTGTTTTAAAGTAGAAGTATTCATAGAGTCCATTAAGCGTG
>PVKM010032665.1:0-16293 GCA_004027735.1 Carollia perspicillata
TGACACAATGTCAGTTTAACAGCAGATGTCATTTCAGCCCTAATGATTGTGTAAGGAACTAGTCAAAGTCAAGTGGAGTTCATTTTGATATACGATACGTTGACCATATCTTATATTTACAATGTAATTTGTGGTTAGAAAACTAGCTGAGTCTTCAAACATGCCATCGCTCCATTATTCAAAATAGTAGTAATATTCAGGGCCTTTCTCCCCCTAATATGATTTGACTTATTAGTTTTTTAAATTATATTTAATATATGTTTTTTAGTTCAGGTCAAAAATAAAAAAAATTAAGTGAATAAAGAAAAAATGTAGTAAGTCTCCACATTCTTGAGAGAGCCAATCATATCAGTTTGATGTGTAGCAAGACAAATATTTTTCTGTGGTCTTACACATGTATTTATTATTTTATGTAATCAACTGTGTGCATGTAATATATATTACATATTTCCTTCTTCACAAAATGGGTGTGATGGACATTCCATAAGGACTATCACAAGGAGATGTAACTTACTTTTTTAATAGCTACATGATATTCCATATTGTGTACACTCCAGGCTCCTCGTGATTCTAATCAGGCTGTTACTACATTATTGTTTCAACAACTAAGGCACAGTAGAGAAGTTTGAGGGTAATGCTTTCAATTTTAAAGATGCCTATATCTACATCTATAAATAAACAGATCTATAGATATGGATATATATGCAAAACTTAAAATGTTCGAGTATCATAAAAGGATAAAACATCATCTCAGAAAAATTCATGAAAAAGAGCTTCTGAAAAGATTTTTTTCCCTGAAAGACTGTTCTTCTGACATTTACTTCTATTTCCACTTTGTTGATGGCCAGATTCATTTAAATTTCATTAAAAGTCCTTCTGAAATCACAAACTTGAGATGCTTATTCCTTATCAACCATTATTTATAAGAGAATAATATAAAATATTTCCAGGATATGATTCCTTAATAAGTCACATTGAGAATTTCTAAATGTTTTACAACTAAATCTATCTGAAATTAATTTTTTTAATTTTTAATAATTTATTCCACTAAATTTCTAGATACAGAAGTTATATTAATGCTACTAGTAAAGGAGAAGGAAAATCCTGAAGAGAAATGGAATTTTCAGAAATAAAAACGTGGAACACCAAATAGTTAGCAACCTTTATCTTACAATTTTCAAATTTTAAATAGGCTTTTGTGTTTTATTTCACCATATGACATGTTTTGGAGTTGGCCGAATGTGAGAAATGCTGTATTTATACCTATTGCAAAATTACTCAGTAGTGTTTTATAGTTCAGCAGACTGCATCATACAGTAATCTCCCCTTATTCACGGTTTTGTTTTCCATGACTTCAGTTACCCATGGCCAACTGCAGCTCAAAAATATGGAATATGAAAAATTTGAAAAAGAAACAATGAGTTTTAAATTGCATGCCATTCTGAGTTTCATGATAAAATTTTGTGCCATCCCACCTAATGTGAATCATCCCTTTGTCCAGCCACACAGTGTATTCTTAGTAGCTGTCTTAGTTAGCATACCAACTCTTGCACTATTGTAGTGCTTGTGTTTAAGTAACTCTTGTTTTACTTAGTTATGTTTCCAAAGTGTAAGCACAGTGATGTTGGTAATTCAGATATGCCAAAAAGAAGCTATAAAGTGATTTATTTAAATGAAAGACTTCCAAAAATTCTCTACTTAAGCATTTTATCACCTCACATCATCACAAGTAGAAGAAGAATGACTACAGCACTATAAAATATTTTGAGAGAGAGAGAGAAAGACCACATCCACATAAATTTTGTTATGGTATATTGTTATAATTGTGTTATTTTATTACTAGTTATTGTTGATCTTTTGCATCTAATTTAAATTAAACTTTATCATACCTACATAAGTCCAGAAAAAATCATAGTATACATAGGGACGGGATTATATGCAGTTTTAGGCATTCGCTGGAAGTCTTGGAAAGTGTCTCCACGGATAGGGGGGCACTAATGTATTAGTAACTTCGTATTATTAGTATGAATTACCTTATACTTCTCTTCCTAACTGTTACGGATTCTTTATATTGTGGTGCAGCTTATGGCTACCCTTTGTTTTTAATTGGCAATTTAATAAACATTTAAGCTGTTGGTCCTGATCTTTGATGGATTGCTTTATAAATAATGCTGTTTTATCTTTTCCTTTACTAATTATATTAAGTCAAGGTACTTAGGTTTAAATTAAATTGAGGGAAACATTTAGACCGATATAAATGGACTAGATATTTATATGTACGAATTGGCTAACTACTACTTCTAACATTTATTTATTTTTGTATTTGACCTAAAATATAGAAACAAACAGAGCAGTAATGATCCCAAATGTTTTTAAAAGTTGGATTGTTGGAGCAGTGTCTGGCTAACCTGGAGAAAACGTGATTAATGTTGATGGATATTTTTTCCATTTTAAAAAATGACTAACATTTATTTACAAAAATCACTATTTTTTTGTCAAAGACATATAACTTTATTATTCTAAATATTCCTTAAAAATAAACATTCTCTTGAAAAATGAAGAAAGAATGGAACATGTAATTTTGCTAGTGGTTAAAACTATAGGAAAACATAATTTAGGTATGGACTGAAGTTTAATTCAAATTTTTTTTGAAGAAAATGATCTCTTTTAAACTTGACGGGGATAGGCTGAGTTTGTATAGCTTTATAGAACAAACACATTAACAGATCACTTCCAGTGAAAGAAAACTCAACATACAATTTTAAATTTTTAAAAATCTAGTCATTAAAAAGTCATAGATGAGTTTCTATGAGCCTCACACCTAATTCTTTACACACTCTAAAGCAACAGTATTGAATTTCTCAGCTATACTGTACACTCCTGCTACTTGCTTTTAATATTTATTTAAAGAAGTGATCTTTCAATGTACTTTTGTTGTTTTACACCATCCAGCAATAATTGTGAATATTCATTGTTTTAAATTCTATACATTATATGCTTTCAACACTCAAGCTACATTTACTTTTTGTTGGGAGGCAACAAGTGAAAAATTTCAATTCAAGATTAATCAAAGGCTCAAAAAATATTTCTCAATTTCTTATTTATAAACATCACTTTTCACACTCCTAGTAGTCAGTTTCTGTCCTGTTTGAATCATGTAATGTCTTGGACCTTCAGTGTCCTCATGTAAAATTTTGGAACACTTACAGTCTAAATGTCAGGTTGGGCTCATGTGGAAAGCACACTCCTTCATTACCAATTCAACAACTGTAGGAAAACTATTAAAATCTTAAGCTATGTACAGTTACATAGCTGAGTCTCAAAAGAAAAAAGTTGAATCTCCAATTTCTGGAAACCACACAGGAACAAGCAGTGGTAGGTGGGAATGGGAACCGTGCGACCCCGCAGTGTAAATCTTTAGATGTTAAAATGGCAACACAGCAGCAGGACTCAAGGTTGCAGACTATACAGGAGAGGCTAGTGTTCAGCTTTTTGCAGAAAAACAGGATCTGCAAATATGTGGTCCCACTTGAAATACTCTTTCTTCTTATTGTAGGAAAGGGTACAGATTATCGTCATTCATCCTGGACTGTGTATGGAAATACTGTAAAGAAGCCTTAACTTTTATGATGCTATGGAAACTGTCAGCCAAGAAAGTAATATGAAATCTGATCTGAAAACAGGGAATAGTGTCTCTCAACAGAGCCAATGACAAAATTGTCCCACAGAAAATTTCTTTTTTATTGTTGTTGATGGCTTCCTTTGTTGTACAAAACCATTCTAGTTTGATTGATGTAGTTCCAATTTTTAAATTTTGTTTCCCTTGCCCAAGGTGATATATCAGAAAAAATATTGATATAAGAAATGTCCAAGATTTTACTGCCCTGTTTTCTTGTGAGATTTTTATGATTTTGAGTTTAACATTTAAGTCTTTAATTTATTTTTAGTTTAATCTCTTTCCTTCCTTCCTTCCTTCCTTCCTTCCTTCCTTCCTTCCTTCCTTCCTTCCTTCCTTCCTTTCTTTCTTCCTTCCTCCCTCCCCCCCTTTCTTTTTCTCTTTCTTTCTCTCTCTCTTTCTTTCTTTCTTTCTTTCTTTCTTTCTTTCTTTCTTTCTTTCTTTCTTTCTTTCTTTCTTTCTTTCTTTCATGTATTTGTCCAACTTCACCAACATCATTTACTGAATAGACTATCATTACTCCATTGTACTTTTTGGCCTCCTTTGTCAAACATTAATTGACTATAACAGCTTGGGTTTATTTCTGGGTTCTCTGTTGTATTCCATTGATCTCTCTGTCTGTTTTTATCCCAGTACCATGCTGTTTTGGTTATAATGGCCTTGTAATATACCTCATTATCAGCATGGTTCCTCCAACTTTATTCTTCTTTCTCAAGATTGCTGTGATGGCTGTGGCTATTTGGGTTCTTTTGTTGTTCCATATAAATTTTTGAAATATTTGTTGTAAAATATGCCATTGCTATCTTGATAGGAACTGCACTGAATCTATACATTGCTTTGGGTAGTATCAGCATTTAAATGATATTAATTATTCCCATCATCAACATGGTATATGCTTCCACTTATTTGTGTCTCCATTTTTTTTCTTCAGTGTCTTATCACTTTCCAAGGAAAGGTCTTTTACATCTTTGGTTAAATTTATGCCCAACTATTTTACTTTTTTGAAACACTTGTGAATGGAGTTGTTTTCTTAGTTTCCCTTTATGATAGTTCATCACTGGTGTATACATATGCAAGTGATTTATATATATTTTTTGCATCCCGCTGCCTTACTAAATTCCTTTATTAGCACTAGTAGTTTTTTTTTTTTGTGGGATCTTTAGAGTTCTGTATATACAGTATCATGTCAACTGCAAATAATGACAGTTTGTATCTTCCTTTCCAATTTGGGTGTCTTTTACTTCTTCTTCTTGTCTAATTGCTATAGCTAGAACTTTCAGTACTATGTTGAATAGGAGTGGTGAAAGTAGACATCCCTGTCTTATTCCTGATCTTAAGGGAAACCTTTTAGTTTTTGCTTATTGAGTGTGGTGTTGGCTGTGGGTTTGTCATATATGGCTTTTATTATGTTGAGATATGTTCCCTCTATTCCCACTTTGCAGAGAGTTTTTATTGTAAGTGCTGACTAAGTGCTGATTGTCAATTTTTTGCATCTACTGATATGATCATGTGATTTTTATCTTTCATTTTTAATATTTTAATGTAAACAGTGTATCACATTTACAGGTTTGTGAATATTGTACCAACCTTGCATCCCCAAAATAAATCCCACTTGATCATGCTGCATGATCTTTTTAATGTATTGCTGGATTTGGTTTGCTAATGTTTTTGTTGGGAATTTTAGCATCTAAGTTTTTAAAGAATATAGACCTATAATTTTCTTCTTTGTAGTGTTTTCATGTGGTTTTGGAATTAGGATAATATATGCCTTATAAAATAAGTTTGGGAGCCTTCCCTCTTCTTGAATATTTTAGAATAGTTTGAGAAGGTTAGGTGTTAGTTCTTCTTTGAATGTTTGGTAAAATTCACCAAATTTTACCAAAAAAACAAAAAAAAAACTTTTGTTTTTTTGGAGTTTTTGATTACTGCTTCAATTTCATTAGTTTTAATCTGTCTATTCAGATACTCTGATTCTTCTGATTTAATTTTGGAAGATTGTATGCTCACTGAATGGGAGACTATATTCACAAATATATGTGATAAAGGCTTAATATCCAAAATTTACAAAAAACATACAAAATTCAACACCAAAAAAATCCCCAAACAATCCAATTTAAAAATGGTCAAATGACTTGAATAGAGATACTTCTCCAAAAAGGACATACAGGTGGCCAATAGACATATGAAAGGGTGCTCAACATCCTAATCCCCAGAACAATGCAAATTAAAACCACCAGGAGATATCACCTCACACCTGTCAAAATGGCTGTCATCAATAAATCAACAAACAACACATGTTAGTGAGGATGTAGAGAAAATGGAGCTCTTGTGCACTGTTGGTGGAAATGTCGACTGGTGTATCTCCTGTGGACAGCAGTGTGGGACTGACTTATGACCCAGAGATTCCACTACTGGGAATTTATCCAAAGAAACCTGAAATACTAATTCAAAAGAATATATGCACCTATGTGTTTATTGTTGTGTCATTTACAATAGCTAAGACTTGGAAGCAGTCTAAGTGTTTATAAGTAGATGAGTAAATAACAAAGCTGTGGTCCATTTACACAATGGAATGCTACTCAGCAGTAAAGAAGAAAGATATCTTACCTTTTATGACAGACAGCATGGATGGACTTGGAGGCTACTACACTAAATGAAATAAGCCAGTCAGAAAAAGACAAGTACCATATGATTTGACTTATATGTAGAATCTAATGACCAAAATAAACTGACAGCACTGACCAGTGTGGCTCAGCTGGTTGGGCATCATCCTGCAAAGCGAAAGGTTGCTGGTTTCCATTCCCCATCAAGGCACATGCCTTTGGTCCTAGTTCAGGTATGTATGAGAGGTAGCTGATCAATGTTTCTCTCTCACGTCAATGGTTCTCCACCTCCCTTCCTTTCTCTCTAAAAATAAATAAATAAAATCTTAAAAAATAAACTAGCAAATTGGAGACTAGCTATCAGAAGTGAGGTTGTTGGGTGCTGGGTGAGAAAAACGAAGGGCTCATGGACACAGGCAAAAGTATAGAGATTTCCAGAGGAAAGGGTGGGTGGGGGCAATGGAAGAGGGTAATGGTGATGAGAGGGTAACAGAAGAGGACAAACAGTGATGAAAGGAGACTTGACTTGGGTGGTAAACACACAATACAGCATACAGATGATGTGCTGTATTTATACACCTGAAATCTATATAATTTTATTGACCAATGTCACTCCAATAACTTCAATAAAAAATAAATAAAAGAAATAAAAGAAAATGTCTCCTTGATAAAAGGGGTATACAGTATTCCTACAAAAGACAACTAGATTCTAAAACATGCCTGTTCTTCCACTTGGGAATGCGAAAATGCTATGGGACTTGCCCTCATAACAAAAAAAACCCTTAATCCTTGTTTCATATTCTATGTAAAAGTTACATCTAAATGGATGATATACCTAAATGTAAAAACCAAAGCTATAAATCTTTTAGAAGAAAATATGGGAGAAAATCATTGTGAACTTATGTCAAGGAAAGATTTCTTAGACAGGGTACAAAGAGCATGCCCTAGATGGGAAAGGAGTTAATAAATTAGACTTCATCAAAATTAAAACCTTTTGCTTTTTTAAAGACACCTTTAATAAAATAGGAGAAAATATTTATAAAACATGTGTCTATCAAAAGACTTATGTCCACACAGAAACAAAGCTTATAACTCAATATTAAGAAGAGAAACAATTCAACTAAAATATGGGCAAAAGTTTCGATGACACTTCACAAGAAATGATATGTAAATGACCAGTAAGCACATAAATAGGTGCTCCATATCATTGGCCATCAGAGAAAGGCAGGCTCAAACTACAAGGAGACACCGCTACACACCCATCAGAATAAAAGGCCGACAGTGTCAAGTCTGGGCTGAGAAGTGGTGGAGTGGCAGAACCGAAACTTTCATGTATTGCTGGTAGGAATATAAAATGGCGCAAACACTATGGAAGATGGTTTGGCAGTCTCTTATAAAGCGATAGATGTTTGTTATCTTACACAGCAATTTTACTCTCACGTATTTATTTAAGAGAAATTTAAAAAATATATATCTATGGACATATGTAAAGACAAACATAAATGTTTATAGGAGATAGAAAGTAAAAAACATACAACAAACTAAATATTCATCAACTGATGAATGGGTATAGAAAATGTGTTATCCCCATACAATGGAATACTATTAGTAATGAAAGGAGTTGAACTATTCATACACATAAAACATGGATAAATTTCAAAAGCATTATGCTATGTAAGGGAAACCAAAACAAAAAAGGATTCACTGTGTGGTCAACTCATCTGAAATTCTAGAAAAATAATAACTACTTCACAGTGACATAAAATACAGCATTAGTTTCATAGGGTTGGGTTGGATAAATGACTACAAGGGGTCCAGAGAGAACATCTTTTGGTTCTTGGGAAGACTCTATATTAAATACGTGGCACCTTTTACTGTATGTAAATCACATCTCAATAGTTCTGATAGCGAAAAAGTTTAAAAAATTACCACAGAAGATATGCTCACAGAAACATCTTACAAAGAAGACAAAGAAATCAAATGCCATGAAAGACTGTCAAGAGAAGCAAGATATAGGATAAATCACACACAACCCAAAATATAATTAAGGGTTTGGACTGGGTGTATGTTATACTAATGTGGATATATATATATACATATCCTCTTGTCATATATATATATGTCATATATATATATATATATATTCATACCTTAAATTTACCAAATATTTTGTCAGCTTTATTTGAGCAAATATGTGTATTTATGTGTATCTTAGGGTCTTTGGGAACTTATACTCTCTTGAAAAATAAATGTGCTTATCATATAGATTGTACTAGGGCACTGCTTCAAGCATAAATAATATGTTTATATGCTGTCTTGGCATGCTGGTAAGACAAGTGTACTGATGAAGAGTAGTAGTTCATATGTAACATGCTCTAATCAGTAGTTTGAACTTCTAAAATCAAATATAAAGTATATGATTATCTAACCACTATGCTCTATACCTGAAACTAATACAAACTAATATTAAATATAAAGTATAATTGAAAAACTTTGAAGAAGTGTATGGTGTTCTCAAGCACTAAAGATACGTTTTGCATGCACTGTACCTGGAAGATAGCTGTGACAAGAGAGTTGTAGGTGTTCAGGAAGAGGGAGATCACCAGATCTGCTTCCCCACGTGTGGGCCATGTTTCCTGGTTGTTCACTGGATTATGTGTTACACAAACGCACTTCAAAACACGGAAGTGATTTCCCTTGTGCAGTTTTCTTCAGGAGACAGTCTAAATTTGGAGCTATCACCTGTTTAATGCTTCCTTCACTCTCTTTTTACCAGGAGAAAGCAGACTGAGGATCAGTACCTTAGGCAGGAAATAGCATCTACCAAAAACTTAAAAAAATTATTTAATTTGCATTTTATGCTCTTTGTAGTTATCTTTTATTTATGATCAACATTTGTTTTCCAGTTACTGAATTCATATCCCATGTGTGAAACTTCTAATATTTTCTAGTTCCTTTTCCTTTATTTTATTCTGAAAATCTATGAGGGCAAAAAACAAAGTAGAATTATGTAAGAACAACAAAATGAAAACCAATAATCCTGTATCAGCAACTTTTTACAAAAGATAGACACTATCTTCAAGATTTAAAATCTAAACTTTAGCATTCTCCAAGCTTTTTGATAGCATTATTATAAAAAGGAAGCAAAATGGAATAAATGCACATACACATAACAGGCAATCCTTCAAGAAAACAAAAACTTTTCCTACTTCTGCTTTAAAAAATACTGACTATGCCAATTTGTGTCTGAATCATTGCTGGTACTTTGAATTTAGGAAGTTGCAATCTTTCTGAAATAGTAGGAAAAGGTCAGTCTTTATCCTTAGGAAATTCTGATATCAGTAAATTTAAATGTCCTAAAATTCTAGGTTTTATATTAATCTTAGCCAAAGTGTAAGGAAAAGTATGGAATGGGACAAATAGAGTTTATAAGTAATATTAAAAAGCAACAGGTTAAGCCCTGGCTGGTGTGGCTCAGTGGATTGAGCACGGGCTGTGAACCAAAGGATCGCAGTTCGATTCCCAGTCAGGGCACATGCCTGGGTTGCAGGCCAGTTCCCAGCAGGGGACCCACAAGAGATAACCACACATTGATATTTCTCTCTCTCTCCTTCCCTTCCTCTCTAAAGATAAATAAATAAAATATTTAAAAAAAGCAACAGGTTATTAAAAACTATTGAGAATGTACTACTTTTAAAGTGACTTTTAATTTTTAATGTAAGAGAAGCTCATTATAATTTTGATATTTATTTCACTTTTTTTTAGAAAGTAGATTTCAAAAGCTAGTACACTATAGAATACTTAATGATGTCTAATAAATATCTCTGGTGAAAGAAATGAGAGTTCAAAAATTAATAAAAAGTATTAGAAAACTCAGCTTTACCCAAATGATAACTTTACATTTGTGCCAGATTTATCTTAGTATCATTTCTTAAGCTAATCTGTACAATATTTTTTAAACATGAGTTCTATACTATGTATGCACAACCTGAATTATGAAGAAATTTCCTCCATTAAATAGGTTACATTTCAGTTACTAAGTACAGTTGAGAAAACAACCTAGGATTTAGTAACTTATTATAAATTTATTTTAATTCCTTGGAATAATCTTCCGCTTTTTGTTCTAGTTTTATGATGAAGAGGTGGCAGGGGATGGGGGGAGAGGTGGAAGCATTCTTCCACTCAGCACACAGTCTTACTGACTTTTCAAATTTGTTCTGACATTTCACTCAACCACTGGCCAGCAGAGATACTACCCTTTCCCCCACCTACACATTATAATGACATTTTTCTGTATAATATTTTTTATGGATTTATCTGTATCCACTGACATACAGATTTTGATGTCATGTTTAAAAGAGAGAATGAAGTTTTTTCCTTCACATCTCTGACATGTTTAGCCTTAAATAAAAACATATGAGTGCACAAATAAAGGTATTTTAGCTTATGATGGGGAGCACCGCTTGCCACCCAAAAATATGCCTCTTTGGGATAGTAATTATTTTAAGCTGGTTATTTATAAGAACTGAGCACTCAGAGAACACCTTGCTCTGCCCTCTAACTGCCTGAAAGGAATTAGATGGAGGCCCTGCTCTGGGATCACAGACAGGGAAGGGCCTAGCAAGGGCCCTTTGGTCAAAGTCCGCTCCTCATCCCATTGTTAAAGATGGCCAGGCAAACATTGGTTTACCAAACACCTGCTTTTGTATCTCCATGTGAATTGCCATTCTGCACTTTGAAGTTTCAAATCACAGCCACCCCCTTTTGTCTTCAGCTCAATGCATCATCAGGTCTCATATTCTTATGAGAACTCCATAGGTCCATACATAGTAAATTTGGGTATGTTGCCCTGTTAATGTGTCTCATGTTAATTTCATCATTAGTCCAGGCAGAAGAATTGAGAAACTTAAGAGGAAAATTATTATTTTTGGCTCCATACCCATTTTAGAATAGTCATTACTATGCTGCCATTTGTAACATTGTGCTTACAATTAGTCACAGAATCAGACTGGATATTAAAGATTATTGATTAGGCAGGAGAAAATAATGCTTCTTAGTCACAATACCTTTACTAACACTTGTGACTTATAGCAGTCATCAGGACAGCTTATCCTTCCCCATAGAATTTCAGGAACAATTGATGTCTCTCTCCTTTTTCTCCTTCCCTTCCCTTCTTTCCAATAATAACTTAAAAAACAAAACAACCAAAAGTAAACTAGCTTCTGCTTTTGGCCATTATGTTTTCAGTTTTTCTCATTTTCTTTTTCATTGACACATTGTTAGGTTTGGTTCTCTTACATGAAAATAAGTAAGACTATTTTAAAATATACACATAAAAATATTTAGTGAACAAAAATATTTATTTATATAAACCCTTTTAGTGAATATTTATGCATTTTAATAAATATTGCCCCTAAAGTTTTTTGTAATGTTATATTGTAAGAAAAATGTTATTTTTCATTATTAAATGCAATGTTTAATTCATTTTAAAATGAAACACCACATGGTGGCACTATTTACTAAGAAATTTTTGAAGTCTGGCATCTTCATGGGGATTGCTCTCCTTAATAAATGCTGTATTTTTTTGTGTGTCTGACAAATGATCACCTATTTCAACTGTTGAAAACAAATACTGGATTCTTCAAGGTTAAAATGTTAATTACTTTTTGTTCTACGAACTGTTTTATGTATACGGAGCCTCTTACAGCATGTTTCATAAATATTTAAAAAACCTAGAAAACTGTTGAATTTGGTTTGTTGATTTATACTTGTACATTCACTTAGAGATGAAAAACACCAGAAGAAAATGAATACTAAATACTACCTAGGGGTTAGATTTTTCACTAGTGTGTATTTTCAGCATACACAGCAGTGGTTAGCTGAATAGTGGTGGGGTGTTTTAAAATGAGAAGCCAAAGCATTTACATGTGAATATAGTGGACTTAACAGCTGCAGGTCACTGAAGGCTGGAGGACAAGATTGAAGAAATGCTAATGCAGGACCCCCTCCTCTTCTCTCTGTTACACTCCCTCTACTTGCCAAAGTCCATTGTAAATATTTTCTAACTTGTTTAAATAATGTGTTAAATTATTAAGGCCTTAAAATATACATGTTTTTGAAGGAATTTTCTTCATTTTCTCTTTGCGTTGTGTAAGATACCTTATTCATCTATCAGAACAAAGCTATGATGAAACTGCTAACTGGGTTTTATGGTCTTACTCTCCATAAGTTATTTGAAAGAGTGTCTGTCTACATTAATATCACTGATACATTTAATTAATCCACAAAAGCAGTCAGGAAACTAGATAAATAGTAACTCTATAGAAAGGGAATTTCTTCAAATAATATGAAATGACTTCCACATCAAGGAATTAAAACCCAATTTCCTGGTGGCCAATACACAAATTCCATGGGGTCTGAAATCTCCCATTTGTTAGGTTCACTGATGTATTCAAACACCTACTGAACACTGGTGTTCAGTACTGATATGAAGTAAGTGCTCAGTAAATATTTTGAATGAATTGAAGAAATGAATCTTTGAACTTCTAGCACAAGTGAGTGTGGGGGTCAGAGTTAGGCACCCCAAGATGTGCCCTGTGGGATGCAGATGGCTTAGAGCTAAAGGCAACTTTAGCCTTGGGCTCAAGACAAACTTCTTTCCTTACCTTAACTACTATCTACAAGGAGATGATCAGAGATGACCTTTTTTCTTTTTTCTCTTTTTGACTGAATCTGTATGGCTGGGCAAATTTGTGCTTACTAACCATCTGCTATTCTCATTCTGCAGTGACACTTGGAAGCCCTCAACACACCTTACCCCATCCCTAGCACAGAAAGTCTTACATACCTCAATTCCCCTATGTGTCTCTGAACCTCTCTGCATGTGGGGTCTCTGATTCTCTTATGGAGGTGGGCTTCCCATACACATGTGTGTGTCAAATGTGGTCATCTTCTCTTACTCATCTGTCTCATATCTACTTGATTCCGAGACCAGCCAGAAGATCCTTGAGGGTAGAGGAAAGTTTGTTACTCCCCCACATAAGCAAATCAAAAAGCTTTTGTATCAGGAAATATAATAAAAGGTGGCATGACATTGAAATGAGATCTGGAAGAATAAATACATAATTCATTTCAGAAGTTATAATGCCAATGTCCAGGTCTTCAAAAATCAGAAAATGGAAGTTTATTATAAAATTCTAGTATCTTGCAGAGTACAAGTTAGCTGGAATTGTAATTCACCAATACTTATATATAAGCAGGGATATATTAATTATATCCTTTATGAAGATACTTTACAAGAAGATAAAATTATTTGGAATATCTTTTCCCACAAAGAAATAAAGAAAAATACCAGATCATGGGTATGCATGAAAAGCCAGTTCATTTTTAACATATTTATGACCTGAATTGTGCCCCCTGGTAGAGCTTCGGGATTTGGCCCCTGACCTGAGTGAATGAAAATAGGCCCCATCCTAAACCCGAGAAGCTCAGGCCTTACAAAACTGGCGACTGAAAGTCTCTACACAGGATGGTTGGGACATTAAACTTCCTAAATGAGTCATGGTGGGTAGTCACGTCCTCGACCTGTGGCTTCCTTGACAAAGGTCAATCTTTGTGCATTTAGAATAACATACCTTGAAATGTCAAGGTAATTTTCTTTTCCAGGCTCCTCAAAGGCACAACCTCCAGCAGCAGATCAGAAGATCACAAAACCCCCTCATTGTTATCTTGTTATTTGTATACCATCTCTCTGTACTGTAAATGTCAAATATTGACCATTCTGTACTCACCAATGTAAAAGAGTACATCATTCTCCATTTTGTTTTTTACCCAATCCTATAGATTTCTCCATTTGCTTTTTCCTTCTTTCATTCAGTGGATGTCATTTAACCCTCCTCATATCTTCTCCTTTATTTCTAATGTATAAATTAAGCTGAAATATTGCCATTCTGCACAGGAGGATTTTTTCAATTTGTTGAGATTTTTCTTCTGGACATGTTCTCAAAATTCTGGCTCAGATAAGCTCTTTTGAGACTTTTCTACAGGCTGGACATTCTTACCTGGATGTTATTGCAATGGTGCCAGTGATAAATGCTGCAATGATACTTGGGCATCAACCAATGGAAATGTATTGATTTAGTTAACTTTGATCACTTGCCTTCCATCATTTATTCTATTTTGGTTGCTGTTTTGGTAGCTTCCTGTTTGCTTTTACTGTTTTTTTCTTTGATGATAAAAATCCTCTCCATAATTAACCCCATTTCTTTGGGTTGCACATATGGAAGCTTTTGCAAATGATGGGAGACAACAGACAGTTCTTCAGTGTCTGGTCTGAGAGTGTGGGCAGGAAGGCCCACACTTCACAATGTTTTGTTTTCTAGTCGTCATGTGGTCTCTGTTAACCTCCCATTCTCTTCCACCACCTTAAGCTGCCTCAAAAGTTCTTCTCCTTTCTTAGTTATAAATGACTGGGGCAGCTTTATTCAAAACTATCAATATTTACATAGTAGTGGGTAGGACGTCCCCAAACACAATGAATAAAATTTTTGTGTGAGGCAACCAGACTTACTGCTGAAGAATACGGGACCCAGGGCAGACTTTCTAGACTGAAAACCTGATGTGGACCCTAGCCCGAGGGGTCTGTGTATTGTGGATGTGATGAAGAAATTCATATGGACTACAGAAGTCCTGTGAAGAAAAAGGGATAGCATGACCACTCTCTGAGAGAGGGCCCCAACCCCTGCTTGGACAGACTTTTATTGCTTTTCTGGGCACATTACATGGAGGATGGTCCTCATTTACTATACATAGGTTCACTTTAGGTGGTTACCTTTTACAGAAAATGAAGGAGAGGATGTTGCTAATTCATCAGAAGAAGGATATTTGCAAATGCGAAGGGAAAAGTGGTTGAACTGGTTGCACTCATTCTTGGGAAGTGTAGCATAGATTTTAGGAAGTTACTTTAAAGATATGTAGTAAATGTTTGCTGCCTTAATTCAGGGTGAGGGAGTTTTAGCAAAAGCAAGCCTCATAGCAGCCTAGGTACAATGCAGGCCTGATTCCCCATGGGAAAACCTATCTGTGGGCATGGGTCCTGTATGCTGACTTCGCTCCCTGTCAGTTTTCTGAAATCAGGGGTTGGGCTACATTCCCCACGCCATGCAGAACAGCTCCCTAGAGAAACCCAATTGTGCCCAGCTAGGTGTATGATTTCAAGCATATTACTAACCTTTTTGTGCCTCCATGTTCTCATGTGTAAAATAATATATACCTGATCAGAGGACTGAGTTACTTATATAGGTAATGCTTTTAGCAGAGTGCCTGGCCATGGCAAATGTTATGTGCCCATTAGCTGTGTTGGGGCAGAATTACTGGTGTGTAGAAGAGAAAGATATTGTGAGGGCCTTGGAGATAGGGGTGGGGTGAGGGTGGGTTTTTAGCATTTATGACATTATGCCACTATTCAGTTACCTGGTTTATTGAGAAAAAAGCCTCTGCCAGCTCTGACCTGGGTTGGATTAATTATCATCTAATCTCCCTGGATTTCAAAGGACAACAAATTTTGAGCAAAAAC
The DNA here is from genome assembly GCA_004027735.1 of Carollia perspicillata. NCBI lineage: Eukaryota > Metazoa > Chordata > Mammalia > Chiroptera > Phyllostomidae > Carollia > Carollia perspicillata. The sequence continues at coordinate 15,854 of PVKM010032665.1, forward strand.
TTCCCTCAAAACAAAGAAATAGATATTCTAAAAGTGTTTGAAGTTTTATTATATTGAAGAATTTCCCAATATAAAGAAATTAATCATATATTACTTCTCAAAATATTTGCCTTTTTAGTGTGGTTGCCTCTCATGTTCATCCTATTGGAGACCTGGCCCATAACACAGGCTTGTGCCCTGACTGGGAACCTTTGACTTACAGGCTGGCACTCAATCCACTGAGCCACACCAGCCAGGGCAACATTTGCCTTTTTAAGTAAGTGGTCATGAGTTTTGCGACAGGTAAGTGTATACTCATATGTATTTCTGATATTTATGCATAATGCTACAACTCCTCTAGTACCAATATTTGTGGTAAACTGAATTTTTCCTTTATGGGAAAAATTGATGCTTTAACATATTATTATTTTTTGTATCTTTTATAAGTTTTAGGAAATAAA
>PVKM010032666.1:0-16308 GCA_004027735.1 Carollia perspicillata
CTCACACATTAGAATACACACAAAAAACAGAACTCAATAAATAGTTCCCAAAGAATCAAAGTTCAACAAAAAGTCTTCTCTGAGCACAGTAGAACAAAACTTTAACAACATACCAGAAATGAAAAGGCCTTTCCACTGGTGAATAAAATTGACCCTTTGAATCAAAGGGAAAATGCAACACAAGTTTGGATGTTTTCTTAAAAGTAAAGTAAAAATAAAACCTAAAAATCTGTGGGCTGTATCTATGAAATGCAGGCAAAAAGTTCCCAATTCTTTCCCACTTGCACCAACGCTTATCAAGTCTTGATGAATTCACTTGTCCTAATCCTTTTTCTTCCTAGAACAGTCTTCATCCACTCTTCCCATTGGAATCCTACCCTTCCCTCAGATCTACCTGAAATTTACTCTTGTACTGAACAGCCCCATTGGTTCTCTGAAACCAAATACAAGCTTGATTCGTTTAATACAGTAGAGGTAAATGAACTGATTTAAATTATGTTTGATTTCAAAGATTTGAGCCCTGGCTGGTGTAGCTCAGTGGATTGAGCACGGGCCTGGGAACCAAACAACCACGGTTCGATTCCCAGTCAGGGCACATGCCTGGGTTGTAGGCCAGTTCCCAGCAGGGGACGCACGAGAGGCAACCATACATTGATATTTCTCTCCCTCTCTCCTTGCCTTCCCCTCTAAATATAAATAAATAAAATCTTAAAAAAAAAAGATTTTAGTAGGAAATGTGCTTACATATTTTCATGGATATGTTTATTTTCTATTGCTCCTTGTATTTTGTTTATTTATCAAATTTTATTTATCCCCAGTTTAGTGTTAGACCAAATTTTATACATTTTAAAATATACTGTCCACTTTGTTTTGCTTCATTAATAGATGATATTTGGTAGATATTTTTAACTAAATCAAAATTGCCTAAAACTTACTTGCTCATTTTACTTATCTAGCCTTTATTGTCATCATTGTTTCTTAAGCTAATTTCAATGTACACAATTATAATTATGACTGTGGCATTTGTGTTTCATACAAAACTCTGTGAGTTTAAATTCAATGGCATACAAGTATGCACATTCCCCCTCAGGTGGAATTTTCGGTTCTGAACCTGTACTTCTTAATTAGTCATTTTGGAAAAGCTCAATAGTATGAATGGAAGCCACTTTCCTACTGGCTCTATACGAATAATAATCTTCGGTAGCAATTAAGACTGCCTAATCTTTGATGAGCATATTTTAGTTCACTTATGAGTTTCTCTATTGTGCCTTTTATCTTTTAATAATAGACTGATAACTTTTAATGTCATATCCCACTCTTTTTTATCACAGAAGCTCAGGTCAGTTCAGGTTGGATATTTCCAAGTGCTTTGACAATTAGAAGAATGTTTCTGGTGTCTACATGAAAACTAAAAGTATAAAACCTAATATGTCAGCATGCCAAAAATTAAGTGGTGGCAGCATTCCAGAAAGGATTAATTCACGGAATAGTTGTTAATAAGGTTTCCACTCAGGGGCGATTTGTCTTTCTCATTTTCTCTCTTTGAGCTAGCAACTCCAAAACAGTTATCCCTAATGAATTATGGAATCCACCAAGATAAAATAATATAAATGAACATACAATAATTCCATTAAATGATATAATCCTAAAGACTTTTTCAAACTCATTTATTATGTAAAATAACTTTAGATAGCCAAAGAACGTAGAAACAATAAGGTGAATAGGTAACTCCCTGTGACACAGGAATGAGAAAGATAAATTAGTTACATAAATACAGCCTGAGTAAAGGTGCAGCCCAAATGTCTGGTTTATGCTACGAAGGCAGAGAAGTGGCAAAAAGTGGTCATTTTATGTCAGAAGATATAAGAACTAATTTTTAGAAAGAAGAGAGTTGATTTTCTTATTTTAAGACAATTAATTACATGATTCACAAGTTAAACTTGTGTAGGGAACAAATTTATACTGAATACTAAGAACTAAATTTATACTGAATACAAATTTATACTGAGATACTAATTTTGATAGAAGCTTCCCATGGCCAAGTCAGAAAATTATACTGTTGTGCTTTCTTCTTCAAAAATTCATGTGTTTCCTTCTTTTACCCACTGCAAATATATACAAGAGTCAAAAAACCTAGAGTCAAAAATTTTTCAGGTAAGGAAAGTGTCCTGAAGAAAAATAAGAATGTTAAAGTCTGGAACTTAGAGAAATTTTATAACTTTAGAGATCCCTTTGTCTTTTCTGTTATCAATATGGATAAAAACTGTCTTCTAAATAAAATCCTGAATTTTCAAGGGTCAGATATTAGTTTTTAATCATTTACTCAGAAATATGCTAATGTCCTGATTATTCACTTAATAAATCTTTTTTAACCAACTTCAAGATGATTATGTAGGCATCACATACTGTTAAGAAGTATGGGCCTCAGGTTTAGATTTTCCTGCATTTGAGTTATATCCTTGATCTCTTGTGTTGCCTCTGAAAATTTGCTGCTATGAACTTCGGTTTTCCTGTATACAAAATGGTCCAAAGTGTTACAGTGTTAGTCTGAGAATTAAAGACTGTAAATATAAAGAGACTGGCAGAATGTCTGGCTAATGTAACTACACAATAAATAGGAACTGTTATTAATAATAATATTCACACTCTTTATTATAAAATATTATTTCTATCACAAAGTCCCCTTTATTCTTTCCTGAAATCATCGTTCAGAATATCCAATGGTTCTTTTCTAAACTTCTACGAACCCCAGTGGTGCTGGGGTTATAACCTTCAACAACAATAATCTAGAAGAAATATAGCCTCCACTCAATGCTTGGAGGGTAAACTTTTCTTTGCAATGGTAAAATAATAAGTGGTCTTTGAAGTTTATGAACTTAGTGGTCATTTCAAAGCTTACCTCATAGAAAGGAATAGATCCTCACTGAAAAACCTTCAATTTACAGGGTGCAGTTACATAAAATAGCCAAGTATAAAAGGGGAGTGACAAATATTTGATAAATGAGTAAATAAATGCAATGAGTGACCTGAAATATACATATTGCCTGAATACACCTTCCTTCGTACTGCATAGGACCATGAAGTCCTTTAGTTTCTAGTGGTGAGTTCAGGACTAACACCATTAATGTACTAGTTACTCAGAGAGTCCTTTCCTTGGATGTTGTCAGAGGCCGAGTCCACTTGATGCCTATTCATTGTTCTCTTCTCTTCCTTTCTCTTTAACAAAAATCTGTACACTTGATGATACAGTTAATGAAATTAGTCTATTGTTTACTCATCAAAGCAAGCACTTCTTGATTTCATAATGTAAACAAAGGTCTCACAGTCAGAAAAGTATTAAGACACATAAAAATTTGCTCCATCAATATTATAACATTATATAATCACTTAATTGCTCCTGTATAGTACATTTCTTATGTTTAAATTTACAAGATGTTAATAATTGAAATATTCAAGTTTTAGAGGACTTTAAAAAATATCTCAATATAGCAATGCAGCAAATAACATATCAAATGAAAACAGGGCTTCTACGAATGGTTTGATTTCCCATTGTTTCCACACAAATAATTGCCTAGATTTGATATCTCACTTATTTAGAAGCAAACAAACCATTTTCTGGCTCTCTTCCAGTCTCTTCGCCGCAGCACCCAGCGCACCTTTCTTCACGTTTTCTGCCTTGAAAGAAAATTCCCAGGTGAAGACTCAAGAGCAAGGCGTTTATCTGGGCGATGCAGAAAACAAGGTCAGAGGAGTGGAGAAGCGCAGCCGGAAAGGGTTGGAAGGCGGCAGCCACAGCAATCACTTAGAACTCCACCACAGGGAGACGTTGTGGGACATGATGTCAACACATCTTGGGATTCTCCTACCCTAGGGGTAAGGGAAGAAGAAACTGAGATGTTTTATACGGATGTTTGTTCTTCTTGGGGTTTATGTACTTCTTGGGGAAGTGTAATTTCCCGGCACGGTCAGTGTGACCCTGGAGTGAGAGAGGGCTTCCGATAAAGCTCTCGGGCTCCGGGATGCATATCCTGGCCACTGGCAGTCCACTGCAGTAGGTTGTCCCGGGAAGGTGCAACTTCCATCTAACATATAATCCTCAGGGAGCTCACAGCCTCTGCACATCAGCTTCACAACAGGTTTAAAAAAAGGTACATTCACTCTGCAACTATCAGAAAAGTAGGTGAGAAAGGGAAAAAAGTTTAATTTGAGTGCCTTTTTCTCTCCTAAAATTAATGTTATCTTTCCATTTTATAGAGATAGCATAAATAAAATTTTTAAAAATAAGCATTCTTACCCTAGCTGTTGTGACTCAGTCCATTGAACATCATTGGCCTGTGGGGAAAAAAAAAAGGTTGCTGGTTCGATTCTTGGTTGAATCAAGAATCACATGCCTGGGTTGAGGGACAGTTGGGGACATGCAAGATGCAACTAGTCGATATTTCTCTCACACATCAATGTTTTTCTCTCCCTCTCTTTCTCCCTTCCTTCCCCTCTCTCTAAAAATAAATAAATAAAATCTTAAAAAATAACCATCTTAGTCTGCTTAGACTGCCCTAATAAAATACCACAGACTGGGTGACAAACAGCAGACAAAAAAAAAATAAGTATTCTTTTGTACCCCTCATATTGGTTATAATTGAATATACAAGTAGATATCCACCTAAATATTGCACATCTCAACACAATTACAAAAAAAAGGCATTGGTTTGTGGAGGAAAAAGGTGGGATTCTTCTAAATTCCAGTGTTATTTCAACTCAGTTTTTTTTTCATGGTTTTTTAAACTGAAAGTAGGTAAGTGAAAATTTTTTTATGCACAAGCCTGTCATACACAAACAATTTTAACAGGCCAAACCTCATGGTCACAGAGAAAAGGCTAACATTCATCTCTGTGAAAACATCCATTATACGTTCAAATGGAAGATTCGTGTTTTATGTTTATATATTCAGATAGTACATGACAATAGCAGATTATTTCCTAAAGTCATTTTTCAGCCCTTTTCTTTGGTATTTAGAGGCTTTACTAAGAATAAGTAGATCTGTGTAATGACCCATGTACGTGGAAAGCACACACACAGGCAAATGCATCTGAAGTCTCTATCTTAGAAGCCAGAACAATTACTCGGGTCAATGAGGTATCCAAGTTCCTGAATGGCTAATGTGTGGCATCGGACACCCATCAGCTTAATTCCTAGACTCATCAGCTTTTACTGAGAGGTTAAATTATGGCTAAAGCAGGAGTAAATGCTCTGAGACTCAAAATGTGTCTCAATATTAATGAAAAACAGATACCAGAGGATCAAACCCACAATGAACTCTTCCATTTCACCTATTTCTATTATAACTATCGGAGAAAACCTCAAAACAAACCCAAAGTATATGTTTTAAAAGTAAATGGCCACATTATTTTCGGTTGTTTCTAAGCATCCTCATTTCTAGTCATTTATATCCATATTCCCGTGTCTACCATGAGGAGTGCTGCCAGTGTGCTCATATTCAGAGGATGGGACCCCCAAACATGACTGCGCCCTAAATCATTTCACAAGTAATTATTTTTATTTTAGAGCCATTTTGTAAAAACTTGCAGAGATGTCCAAATTACCCCATAGGCAGCTTGCCCTATCAATAACATATTATGGTACATTTTTCCAAGTAATAAGCCATCCTTGACACATTCTGCATAAATAAACATCATACCTTATTTGGATTCTTAGTTTGTCCTTAAAGGCCCTTTTCTGCATCAGCATTCAATCTAGGTCGCTAGGTGACAGACAGTTCGTCGTCATATGACCTTAGCCTCCTTTGAACAGAGACTTTCTCAGACTTGCTTTCAATGACTAAGAGTTTTGAGGAGTGTTGCTCAGGTATTCTGTAGAATGTTCATCAATTTGGGTTTGTTCGATGCTGTCTTATGGCTAGAAAAAAATTAGTGTGTGGGTTGGGAAGAGCGAGACCACAGAGGTGAAGGACCTACCACTCCTGTCAGATCAAGTGGGAATACTTTAACATGATTCACCACTGATGATGTTAACCTGGTCCCCGGCTGAGACAGGGCCTGTCAGGTTTCTCCACTCTAAAGTCCTTGTTTTTGTTTTTTCCTTTCTATACCTCGCTATTTCAAAGCAAATCACTAAGCTTTTTACCCACACTTAAGGGATGGAGAATTAAGTCCTACCTGCTGGAGGGACGACTACCTATAAAATTCATTTGGAATTCTTCTACTTGAAATTGCCTCTTCTCCATTTATTTGATAATTTATTTATATCAATAGAAACTCATGAATATTTATTTTATACTTTTAGTTATATGTAATCCAATAATATGTTATGTGTTTTGTTGCAGCTTTTACTATAGGGAGAGCTTTGAAGTGGCCCCTGCTAAATATCTCCCCGTTTAGGTTTTATGAGCACTTCTCAATCATCTGTTGAATATTCAGCTTTGCTCAATAAGTAGGGAGAAAATGGACTAACCAACACAGATCTCAGCATCAAAAAGGTTTAATTTAGCAGAAACTGCTGTTCCCTAAACATTCCAAGTAACTTAAATTTATGATTCGTTTCTCTTTGTGTATATAGTGTATGCAGATATGGATAGCTGAAAGTATTGAGAGCTTCGTACTGATATATATTTAACTCTGCCTTTTGACATTTACAATATTTGAGAAATAATTTAGATAATGCTTATACTGAACATGACTTTTAGTTGATTTTTAAATACATAGCATGTATAATTAACCTGAGTATTTTCCAGATAAATAAATATTTCTTTCAGGATACAATTTAGTAAACTGTTTTCCTGGGTCTATATCTCTCACATTAAATACATTTTTAAAATGATCAATGAAACAAATCATTTTGTTCAAAAAAATCACACAGTATAAGTAAAGCTGATTTACCATGAATACTATACAAATAGAGCTCCACACTATAAAAATAATGACCGTTGTTAGTTTACTAACTATTCTTTTTCTAAACTGTTGTATATAATTACATACTTACATAAGAACCAAAGAAAAACATAGTGTTGTTTTTTTCTAATTTTAAATAATTCATCTGTGACTCATTATTCCTATCTATGATGTAAGTAAGTATAACAATAATTTTGTCTTAGATTTGTGAGAGGGCTACCCCTCTTGATAGGAGTTGTTCTTAGTCTATTTCTAGCATATATTTCAATAAAAGCATATGGAACATTATGAAATATACTAAGGATATTTGTATAAATACATATAAATATTTCTAATAGTTTCTAATCATTGCATTGGATTCCATAGAATGTGTGTCTGTGTGGTTTGTTCAAATAAGCACTTATAGTTTTTTACATTCCCTTCAGTTTTTAAAAATTATTTCAAATATCCCCATCACCATCATTCTTGTGAAAGTTTCATTCAACATGTATGTATAGAGATACAAATACGTGCGATTTTAATAGGTATTTTTAAATACCCTTCAACACACTTTTAACTGTTTGTACTACAAAATGTATAATAGATGTTACCCACATTGTGTATACCCTAACTTTCGAGTTTTTGTCATGGTGATTGGCAAAGAGGGTACTTCTTACTTTACTTGTGATTTTCTTGATCACCAGCAAAACTACACATATTTCTACCAATTATTATTAAAATCTTTTATTCAGTAAATTGTTACCACTTCATTTTTCATTCCAACATTTGTTTTTACCTTTTTAACTTGTTATAAATATTTCAAATATTTCTTATTTCTTGGTTTTTAACTTTGTAAATGATATTTACTTTGGGGTCAGAGGTTTGCAATCCATCAGTGTAATCTATCATTGCTTTTGCTTTGTAGTTCATATTGTGTCTAAGATGACATTTGCTACTAAACATTATAAACACCTTGTCCCATATTTTCTTCTAATATTGTGTCTAGTTTTTTCTCATGTCCATCAGGGGTTTAACTGGGTGACTAGTATTGTACAGATTTATATTTGTTATTTTTCAAATAACCAACTGTCTCCAAATCAGTCGATGACCTGTTTATTCTGTAATATCTCAAAATGCCACTGTTCTAGTTAATTATCACTTTGCACTTCTGAGCCCACTGTCTTCTTTTACTATTTTTATAAAATTATTTTGCCAATCTCCTATTTTTCCTGTCATATGAATTTTAGAATCAGTTCATCGAGTTACATGAAAAACTGTGCCAGTGTCTTAATAGCATTGCAGAAAATTTATTTATCAATTAAGGAAGAAATGAAAAATTACAATACTGCAGATTTCTACATAGAAATACTGCATGGTTCTGTATTCAATCTAAGCAACTACTCATTAGGACACTTTTATATTTCTCTTTATATGGCTATTGTACATTATGACTAGTTCTATTCCAATTTATTTCATAATTTTACTGCTATTTAAGGTCATAAATTCTCTTCTTTTGAATTGGTTTTTGATGATGCATAATAAATATATTAATTTTATGTTAATCTTGTAACTGCTCATATTGTTAAATTTTCTATTTTAATGTTTCTCAATTTATTATATTGTATTTCCTAGGTTGGCTGAAGAGTTCAATTAGTTTTTTTTCCCCATAAAATAAAGGACACATTTTTCATGTTCACCAATAACTTTATTGATCTGGATATTTTGAGTATATCAGCTGTCTCCTGCTATTGACTTCTAGTGGACATAGGCCAGGGGGGCTGCGAAACATCTTCCAATGCGTAATATAGCCCCACAGCAAAGAGTATTTGACCAAAATATCAACAGTAGCAAGAAACTTCACAAAGGACTTTGGACATGTTTGATCAGTCATAGCACCTTTTCCATACACTGCACAAATCTTTTATTGCATTTCACTTGTGTTTTTACCTTTTTTGAAATAATAAAGCACAATACACCAAAAATTTTGCTTATTTTCTTCCATCTTCAATATTAAAATGGCTAAACAAAAATTAATCAGTTTTGGTAAGTTTTCTTAAATGCACACTGATATGACGGCAGTCATAATACAACCTAAAAAAATTGTTTCAAGTGAAGTTCAAGACAACTAGGCACTACTAGAGCCACTGTATGGAAAAAATTAAATGAACTTTTTGGCCAACGCAGTGTACAGATGGTCACATTTTCTGCAAATAATGAAAAATTTGCCTTGTCTAGTGTTCATAAATTTATTTCTCTTCTACAGTATTTCTTTTATTGTTTAATAGTATTAGTAAAGGCAGTCATCTCACCTATGTTGCTTAATTTGGATTACTTTTAATATTTTTCTCACCAAGTATAAGTTTTGCTAAAAAGCTCTCTCCCTCTCTCTCACTCTCTGTCTCTCTTCCTCGCTCCCCTTCTCAAGCAAACACAAAACCACATATTAGAAATGGATTTCACAGCAACGTGTGGACTATTAATTGAGAGTAATAGATTCTTTAAAAATGTATTTTTAATATTACCACTTCAATGTCATTTTTAGTGTTGAATCAATTTGTTATTGTAAGACATGAGTGGGAAACTCATTTGGCTCTAATACATTATTATTTTAATATACCAAAATACTTAGTTTTAACAATGTTTTATTTAAGATGTACACTTCCACTTGGATATGTGAAATTATATAGATTTATTTTGTTATTTTCTTGCTTGGTTTAAAGTTAACTTGTGTGTTCTCATTTTTTATTTTTCTGCTGTCCTTACCTAGTTTTGATAATGGGAATATTAGTCTCATAAACCAAAATGAATAGCTCCTTATCCTGTTTTGTAATCTGGAACATTCCACACAACTTGAGGATGATCGGCTTCCAATACGGAGACACTAAGCACTTGCCCAGCCACGTGGGCCTGGTGTCCTGTGTGAGCATAAGCCTGCTTTCTGCCTCCCTTCTTATATTGTTGCAGATTCTTCAGTGTAGGGGCAGGGATCCAGATTTTTAGAATATCTCTAAACACAGAGTATTACCCACTGCATCTAGAATAAAAATACTTTAGAGTTAAAATTTGAATAGTAAGAGCTTGTTTATTTTTCTTATTTGAAACTGTCATTATTAAACCCACTGGGTGGGGTTAATGCCCGAATTCAGGCAAATTTTGGTGTAGGACAGCAGAGATAAAAGAGAAAATCTTTAATGTGACAGAACTAGATGTTTGACACCTCTAAATTATGACTCCGTGTTAATACCTGAGAAGGTAATCTGTGGCAGCTGTGCACCCTTATCTGGTGTAGAGCAGGAAAGAATAATCCAATAAAGCAAATATGAAGGTGTATATAAAAATAAACAGATAAAAAAACTACTTTCTGCTCACTCCCAACAGACCCCAGCTTGCTTCACAAACTGGTTCCACTAGCAAGAAGTATCATTTAAATCTTCAGGATACAACTCCGTCCGTGGTAAACAGAACCTGTATACATTATTATGGACTTCTTTTTATCTCGCATTCACTCACCCTCCCCTATTTGAGAACAGTACCATTGCTTTACCATCACATTGCTATTTAGTACTTTTCTAAAACAAAGAAACCTTTCAAAATTAATCCAAACCTCTGTCTCTATTGAAACAGTCATTTTTTAAAAAGTTTTTTATTTTATTTATTTTTTTCTTTTTTAAGTATATTTTATCGATTATGCTGTTACGGTTGTCCCAGTTTTCCCCTTTGCCCCCCTCTACCTGGTGTCCTCATTCCCTTCAGCAACCCCCCCTCCTTTAGTTCATGTCCATGGTCGTTTTGATTGACACTTGAACTCTCAAAATGGTTGTTGTTCTCACCCTGAGTCAATTGTATTCAACAATTCATAAAATGCAAGTGCACTGAAGTTATATCCGCACTATCTAGGGCTACCTCCTGCTCTGTAATGGGTACCCAATAATATTTTATGTATGCATTTCATGCACACGCCACACACTCATACACACAGGAGGAGACACAGATTCTTATTAACTTTTTCTGTTCCGATATGCTGTTGTGTCTTAAATTGTATTTAAATTGGAAATAAAATTGTCTTGAGTCTATATCTCCTATTCTAATTCAACCATTCTGGAAGCGGAGAATTCCCAAGTGAGCTATCTTGAGTTTATTATCCCTTCTTATTCAAGAAAGTAGATGATGGGGATCTCCTTACTGCTTCATCTCTTTATGTTGTGTATAAATGAAAACTCAGCTTAAAATTTAAAAAAAATAAAACAAATTATACAGAGATATTAAGACATTGCAGAATAGGGACCGGACTTGAAAACATCATTTTCCCCTTCGGAAATCCAGCTCCTCTTTGCCAGTGAGAACCTGAGGCACCCAGAGCAACTCAGCAACTTGGTAGGAAACACTTGTGGATCTTTTTTATAACTTTACTGACGTTTTGACAACTATACAGGTGTCAAAAATCATGTAAAGAATCATGAATTAGTGTAAAAGAGTAAAGCTAAAACATACGGTAGCACATCGGGTTATTTTTGGCTGCTTCAGCATTTCAATACATCGAATCTCTTATAGTGTGGTGTTCTGTGAGAATGAAAAGCAGAGGTGTCCTTAGTCAGTCCCCGCTGCCAGGCTCTGTCTAAGTTGTTAATGAAGACAATGAAATTCTGGCTGAAGCAGTAATCTGTAAAGGAATGGTGGGCATCAGGTAAGGGCACTAACATAGATCCAAACCCAGCCACATGAATTCCGCAAAAAGGGTCTGGGAATTTTGAGCAAAACCATCCTGACTTCAGAACCAGTACCCCAATGTGGGGAAGATGAATCGTCCCTCAATTTGCAGGGAAATATTTTCAGCCTCTCCCTCCGCTTACTTTCAGCAGCTATGCCTCCCCCATGCAGTGCAGAGTGGATCATAAATTTTATTAGTTGAAAAAAGTTCCTGAGCTGAATCTCAGTTGTCTCAAGTTTTGAAGGGAAGCAACTCCAAATACAGCAAACAGATCTAAGGTGGTCAAAGACAAAGAAGAAGAGTTTACATAAAAGCTTGTCTCCTTTTGGCTTTTGTATGATAAAGAATGGAACTTGCCTCCGAGTGGTGAATTTACAGGTGAATGTGAAATTTATAAAAAGTGAAAGCAGGGGAAGTCGTTTAGTGGCAGAATTCAGGATATTTCTTCTTTACCTAAAACAAATATATAATAAAAAACCTCTGGGAAATTTGATGTCAGTGGACAGCAAATGATTTATACACAGAAAAAATAATTGTTATACAAAAATCACCCTTATTGAAAAAATTTTATGGGACTTCTATATCTTCCACTGCATCCTATGTAGTAAACTATATTTTATTCAATGCTAACATGATCAACTTGATTATATAGTCTAACATGAAGTAGAGAGGTATAAAAGAATAAATTATTTCCTGTGAATTGCTGCAACTGTATATTAAAATAAAATTACAGAACATGGTCCCTTTCCTGGAACATAAAACAACTTTTGAAAGTTAGCTAAAATAAAGCTAGAACTAAAATGACGTTTAAAACAAAGACATTCTATCTAATATTGTGAATGTTGGTGTCTCAAGACTCTTTCTCCCCCCACTCCCGCACACCTACTTCATTAATGGGCTAAATGAGGAAAGGATTAGCAGTGTTCCTCTAACAGTAAGAGATATACTTAAAGCTGCTTGTTGTTTCTTATTTTGCTCAACTACTTCAATCACAGTAATTTTAAGGATATGCAATCTTTGCAAAAGTAACAATAACTCAGCTTCTAGAAGCGTTTTACCAGACCTGTGGATTTAGGGATATGAATGCATGAATTGAGTCCAAGTTCAGTCAATACTAATCCCAGCCCTGTTGGTGATTTATGATGTGGAACTGGGCAAACTGCCTAACATCTCAGTTTTCTCATCTGCTAAAAGGAAACAACAAAAGCATTTCTCTTGAAGGAATGGGGTGTGGTCCAACTAATCACATATGTTTAAGTGTTGGGTAAACACATTTCCATAAATCATGTTCATGCACAGAAGCCTCTTCTCATTCGGATTCAGAAGTATTCAAGTGAGATTTATTAAAGCTTGCCTTTAATAAATCAATGTTTGTGTTTATTTGGGATTTATTAAAGACGCATACTTAGTAAGACCTCAAAACTCAAGCTGCTAAACCCACATATTTATGGTGAAGTGGTTGTTGACAAGGCAGAATGGCAAGAATACACAAAGGGGAAACTAGATATCTACACACAAAAACTAAAATTGGACCTTTATTTTACAGCATACACAAAAATCAACCCAAAGTAGATTAAAGACTTAAATATATGATGTTACACTATAAAACTCCTAGAATAAAACAAGGGGGAAAGATCACTGGCATTGGTCTTGGCAATGACTTCCTGGATATAACACAAGGCACGGGCAACAAAAACAGAAATAGACAAATGAGACTACATCAAACTAAAATGCTTCTACACAGCCAAGGATACAATCAACAGTGAGAAAGTAAGCTATGGAATGAGGGAAAATATTTGCAAAGTATTTATCTGATAAAGGTTTAATATCTAAAATGCATAAGGAACTAGTAGAAAACTGAATGGAAAAAAGCAAATAATGCAATTTTAAAATGGGCAAAAGACCTGAATAGGTATTTCTCAAAAGACATAAAAATGGCCAACAATATATGAATAGGTGCTCCACATTACTAAGCATCAGAGAAATACAAATCAAAAGCAGAATAAAATATCACGTCACTCCCCTTAGGATAGCTATCACAAAAACACAAGAGATAAGTGCTGTTGAGGACGTGAAGCAAAAGGAACCCTTGTACACCATTCATGGGAATTCAAATTGGTACGGCCACTGTGGAAAACCAGCAGACAGCAGAGGTCTGAGGTTTCTCAAAATATTAAAAATAGAAATACGAAATGATCCAACACTCCTACTTCTGGCATTTATAAGTACCTCTGGTATTTATAAGAAATAATTGAAATAAGAATCTCAAAGAGACATTAAAAGACCCATGTTCATTTCAGCACTATTCACAATAGCCAAGATGTGGGGAAAAAACAAATGTCCATTGGCAGGTGAATGTATAAAAAATATTTTATATACCTAAAATAGAATATTGTTCAGCTTTAAGAAAGAAGGAAAGTCTGCCATTTGCTATATGGCATGGTTGAACTTGGAGGACATTGTGCTAAGTGAGTAAGACAGAAAACAAACAAATACACACGACCTCAGGAGAGGAGGGATGAGAACATGTTGAACAAAGGATACATAGCTTTAGTTATACAAGATGAGAAAGTCCCAGAGATCTACTGCACAGCATCATGCACGTAGCTAGCAATACTGTATACTTACTATACCTACAACTTTGTTGAGGGTAGATCTTATGTTGAATATTCTTATCATAAAAATAAAAGAGGGAGAGAAGGGACGGTCAAGTTTATGGCTTTGTTCATGGTGATGTTTTCATGAATGTATACTTATCTTCAAACTCATCGAGATTGACATATTAAGTGTGCACCACTTTTCTGTATGCCAATCGAGCCTCAATAAAGAAAAGGTATAAGCTGCACTCCTGTCCCCTATAAATGTATCCACACACATATCTATGCTGGTTTGTTGAATGCCAAGCTGAGAGCTGTTATTGACCCTGGAGGATTAAACTTTCGTGCAGGATGCCAAGTAATTAGATAAGTGACATTAGACCATCACTTATACTCCTGTGCAGTCATGAATGACAATGTCAGCTGAAACAAGGACAGATGAATGAAAGCCAGCAGTTCACAGAAGCCCCTGTGAAAGTTAACATAAATACCAGCCCAGCACAGGATTCCAACAGAATTTTGAAGCTAATAATTGCTTGCCTTTTCTAGCAGCATTCAGTACTAATAAGACAATTCCTGAGCCAAGTCAATAAACTCACAGTAAATGTTATTTTCCCATATGTGCCCTTTCGGAGGAGAAAATTACTGTAATAGCTATGCTTACCGGAACAAGATAAACATGTCCTATTACAGAGAATATGCTACCATTTAGCGGCGGCTCAGACTGTTCAAGGTGATTTCGTTCTAGCAACAGGCATAATTTTCTAATTCATTGTTGAGGGTCAATGATTTTTTCTTAGTTTTGTTTTCAATAGCTGTGTTAAATAACTAAATATGCTTATACATTTAAAAAATCATAAAACAGTTTGAAATACGGAAAATTGATTTTTTCAACTTGTCTTTGCTTCATATTTTAATTAGTTCTGTACACTTATAACACTTTAAATGAATTTTTTTGTACTTTTAAAAGTACTTTTCAACAAATTTTCTCTTTTAAAATAATTTTGTAATAATACTGTTTCAAGACCTGGCTGATGTGGCTCAGTGGCTTGAGTGCCAGTCTGTGAACCAAAAGATCACTTGTTTAATTTCCCATCAGAGCACATGTTGGGTTGCAGGCCTGGTCCCCAGTTGGGGGCACACAACATGCACCAACCAATGTTTCTTTCCCTCTTTCTCCCTCCTTTTCCTTCTCTCTAAATAAATAAATAAATAAAATCTTTAAAAAATGGTGTTTCAAATTCAAATTTAATTTGCCAAACAATGCTTGTAAATACATGGAATAAATTTTAACGAGTGTTTTTATTGATCATGGTTAATATCAAAGAATCAATAGCATTAGCATTTAGATTAACCAAAACTTTATTATATGTAAACTTTATTTGTTTAGAAAATGCAATATAATTTATTATAAAATGAGTTATGGCATTATTACATAAAATAATATTGGCCAAATATATGTTTTTCTAATATAAATAATGTTACTTAAGCTTCACAATAGTACATGAGATATAACAAAATGTATTATTTATACAATACAGTTCATCACTCCAAAAATAGTTATTTAAAACAAGGAGACTCGTTATTGCCCATGAGACTACAGGTCAGCTGAGTAGTTCTACTCACCTGCCTTGGGTGAGGCTGATCCCAGAAGGGTTGGCTCTTGCTTCTGCAATTAGCTATCAGGTCAGATGGGGGCCGGCCGGTGCACCTTGGCCTCTCATGGGTGATTCAATGGCTCTGTTTCATGAGACCTTTCCTTCTCCAGTGGACTTGGCTAGACTGGTTCTCACATAGAGACAGGAGTTCAAGAGAATGAGTAAAATCACTATTTCTTAACACCTGATCTCAGACTTGGTACCCATCTCTTCTGCAATGTTCTATTGGCCAAAGTAAGTCACAGGTTAGTTCAGATTCAGAGTGGAAAATAAACTCCACTCCTTGATGGAAGGATCTGTAAGTCACTTTGCAAAGGCCATATACAAGGTAAGGGGAAGGACTGGGGCCACTTTTACCATTAATTGATCACAATATCCAACTTTCAAGTAGAGAAAAATTTAGAAATTTGAAAAATATGTAAATAGAAAAAAGCTCTAACTGCAGCCCAAATATTTTGATT
>PVKM010032667.1:0-16301 GCA_004027735.1 Carollia perspicillata
TTTCTTTTGAGAAATAAGCTAATAGTCTTACGGGAACTCATTTGTAGGTAACTCTCTCCTTTGCTCTTGCTGCTTTCAGGATTCTCTCCTTGTCTTTAATCTTGAGTAACTTAATGATGATGTCCCTTGGTGTGTTCCTCTTTGAGTCCAACTTCTTTGGGACTCTCTGGGCTTCCTGGACTTCCTGGAAGTCTATTTCTTTCTCTAGATTGGGGACATTTTCCTTCATTGTTTGTTCAAATAAGTTTTCAATTTCTTGCTGTTGTTCTCCTTCTGGCACCCCTGTAATTTGGATATTGGAATGTTTCAAGTTGTCAAAGAAGTTCAAAAGTCTCTCTTCACTTTCTTCAAATTCTTGTTTCTTCCTTCTGTTCCAGTTGGATGTTTATTTCTTCCTTTTGTTCCAAATCATTGATTTCAGTCCTGGTTTCCTTCCTGTCACTGTTGGTTCCCTCAATGTTTATTTGCTTTACTTCATTTTGGGTATATTTCATTTGTTCTTTCATTTTTTGACCACGCTCAATCAGATCTGGAGCATTTTGATTACCAGGGCTTTAAATTTGCTGTCAGATAGGTTGGCTATCTCCTCATCATTTAGTTCTCTTTCTGAAGTTTTGCTCTGTTCTTTCTTTTGGGCCCTATTTCTTTGTCTAGGGACACCTGTTAAGTTGTAAGGGGGCGGGGCCTTAGGCATTCACCCAGGCAGGGCAACCCTCCTTACTGCCCTGCAGCACTGCCTATGGGGGAGGGGCAGAGGGAACAGTGCAGCTCGCCTGCTCATCTCTAGCCCACTTTCCAATGGACTCTCTCGAGTGAGACTGGGAGTTTCTCTCACCACAGCAACCACGGTAGTCCACAGTCAGCTCTGAGTCTCAGCTTCGCCTTCAGCCAGCCCCGTCCATGTGGTCAGCTGCCTCACTGTGGGTTCTTACCAGTCTGGTTGTTCTGTTTGACTTTTTCTTTAATTCCTCATTACTGGAGTTCCATACAATTTGATTTTCTGGCACTTCTGGTTGTTTATTTTAGATTGGTTGTTATCTTCCTTTTGGTTGTGCGAGGAGGCAAAGGGTTTCTACCTACGTTTCCATCTCAGGTGGAACTCCTCATTCAAAAGATATTAATGCCCTGCTTATCGCATGTTAGGCACTGACCTAGAGCTGTGGATGTGGCACTGAAGAAGACAAATATAAAGGCAGGTGCTCTTGTAATTAATAAAACATAAATTCATTTTTTAAATGTTGTACACAATGCTCTCTCATAGAATGAATAAATGATCAGTTCCTAACTGTATCTGGCGCATAGTGAACATCCAATATGTTAGCTGTTGTGGGGATTATTATTATATGACAGTCTATGGATTAAGATTTGTCTGGTTAAAAAACCCATCTCCATTAGGATTTAAAACCACCATATCCAGGGTCTTCCCTTTTTAAAGTTGAGGCAATTGGCAGTAATTATTTCGTTGTAAGGATGATAAGTACTGAGGCAAAAACTAGACTTTGTTTTGAGTCTGAACTTTAACAATAAAATATCCTAATTTGTAGGACCTTTTTTTCATAAATCATATTTGCACCTGCTATCTCCAGAGCAAAAAGCTCTTGATCTTAACAGGTTTCGTACCTGGAAAGATCACTACAGGGAACTTCCCTATGCTCCCCCGTAGAAGAACTTGGAAATAAACAAACGAAATAATATTATCTACCGATAAATAGACTAAGAATAGCTGCCATATGCAAAATGGATAAAAATCTGCTCTCTCCCAAAGTCACTGTAAATGGAAGGATGTGTTTCAGGGTGAAAAATCATTTAGGCAAGCCTTTTGAATTGAATTTGGGAGAAAACTGTAACTTAATCAGTATCAGTAACTTAGAAGAATGTGTAGATAACAAGCAGATGGTCTGCAAGGTTTGGAGAAGTGGCTCTATATGGCAAGAATTTGGCAGTTTTTCCAACTCTGTTCACAAATGACGACCCCTTATTGTGAGGGATGTTAGTAATGTGTTCCTGGAGAAGTGCTTCTTATTCTGAGACATAATGTCTGGCACAAGGTAGATATGCAATAACTATTTTTTATAGAACAAATGAATGACTATCCATCACCTTTGACAGATACTCAGCTCCAACCAGGACCCTTATCACCACGAACTACTGGTGAACACAAGCATTTTCGTCAGCTGGGGAATTTTTCACTGTCATTCATGAATTCAAAAACTCGGCAGTATGTGAATATAAGTATCACCTTATTGTGAGTCCAGTGTAAGTTGCTATTCCTGGGTCGGGTCAACTCTGGATGTCTGACGTATCCATTTTCTGAAATGTAGGGACTTGCCAAGGTAGTGTCCTCTGTGAAGAAATGTGTAAACTGCCCTCTGATCTTTCTGAACACACGCCCCTCATTGAAAGACTTATTTAGGAAGAAAAGGTATGTTTATCAGAAGGCCCGAGGGTATACATATGCATGGCACACACATCACGCTTCCACGTGGATATAATACCGTGTTGATATTGAAAAAGCCTGAAGGGGGGTAGTCAGTGTCGGGGTATAATGTAAGTTACTGTGTTACACAGTCCCTCCTTTGAGTTACAGAACTGAAAGATATATCATCTCTCAAGTTATTTTTTGTTTTTCTTTAGTAGTTCAGAACACAGGCTTTGGGGACAGACAGACCCAGGTTGGAGTCTTCATTTGGCCATTTATTTGACTAGCTGTGTGTATGTTAACTTCCGGGTTAATAGGTTTTCCCAATTGTAAAATGGAGATAACAACAATTGCTTCATCACGGGATTAGCGTAGAGAATGGAACGTGACAGCTTCTTAGCACAGTAGCTGGCTGATGCAACAGACGGCAGATACTTTCATTAGGCCCTAGGGGAGCCCTCAGACTGTGGCTGATCTTTCTACTTTCATTGAACTACCATGTACATTTTTTTGCCTGTAGGTTAGAAAGAACGAGCCTTCTTTTCAAGATGTGGCTAATTCCTCTTGCAGAGATATAATGCCTCGTGAACAGTTCAAAGATACACTCAGGGAAACCTGTACAGGCCCAATTACAGTCCTCTACCCAGGGGGGACAGGTGGACTTCATCTAAAGGACAGGATGATCCATTTTGTCACTAACAGTTTTCTTCACTGGGTAATTCACCATCATCGTGCAGGTGAGCTGGGGTGAGACACGGTGGTGTGCTGGAGCCGGCTAACACGGGCTCGCAAGAGCCCATCGTGCACCTGTCTTCTCAATTCCGCCTTTCGTGGCCACGGGGATAGTTCGAAGATGGCAGGGGAAATCAGCAAACACGACAAACTTTCTTGTGTCTGGTCAGGCACCATAAGGAGTAAGGACCTTTATACTTGTTCCAGGAAAGAGCAAGCTAGAACCAATATAAGTCCACTTTCTTGCGTGAAGAGATAAAATGGCAACCATCCACATAGAGACAGGCTGGGAAGCATGAAAAACGACTCATGTTCGGAGCTACTCTCTGGGCCAGGCACTCAGAAGGCCCTTCACACCCAACCCCGGACACATGCCTGCAAAGTTGCACTAGCACTTCGATGTTGCTGTTAGCAGAATCAGAAACCTATGTCTTCAAAACCTAGTTTAAGGTGCTGTCTCATCTCATTTCTTTTTTAGTATTTCTTAACATCCTCATTAGAGTCTTATTTTGAAAATGCCAACTAAGTGAGAATAAAGCAAAGAGATCTTTCTTTCTTTCTTTCTTTCTTTCTTTCTTTCTTTCTTTCTTTCTTTCTTTCTTTCTTTCTTTCTTTTCAATTGAGGTTGTATACAGGATGAGGCAAAAGTGGGCTTATAGTTGTTCATATGGAAAATAATACAATAATTAATAAATAATTATATAAGACTAAACTGTGTTTTCTATACTTAAAACTGTAGACTTTGCCCCACCCTGTATTTTTTAAAGTGTATTTTATTGATTATACTATACAATTGTCCCATTTTTTCTCCCTTTTATTCCCCTCTGCCCTGCATCTCTCCTCCCACCAGCATCCCCGCCGCCACCAGTTCATGTCCATGGGTCATACATACAAGTTCTTTGGCTTCTACATTTCCTATACTATTATTCTTTACCTCCCCCTGTCTGTTTTGTAGCTACCATTTACGCTTCTTATCCCCTGTGCCTTTTCCCTCATTCTCCTCCTTCCCACTCCCCTGTTGCTAACCCTCCATGTGATCTCCATTTCTGTGGTTCTGTTCCTGTTCTAGTTGTTTTCTCAGTTTGTTTTGTTTTTGTTTTTTAGGTTCAGTTGTTGATCATTGTGAGTTTGTTGTCATTTTACTGTTCACATTTTTGATCATCTTCTTTTTCTTCCATAAGTCCCTTTAACATTTCAGATAATAAAGGCTAGATGATGATGAACTCCTCAAGAGAGGGCACTTTCAAGGCAGAACAGCACAACAGTATATACTAATTATGCTGAATACATCAATGACCTATTCACATGAAAGAAACTCAGCTAATCCGGCCACTCTAAACCAAAAAGCTTGAGCTGAAGTGAAAACTAAAGAAGCTGGCCACAAGATGTCTATACTCAGACACATAGGCCCACACGTCCTCCATTTGTGTCAGACCACAGCTGATTTCCCTCTGAAGTGACCTACAGATGAGTCAAGAAAGAATAGACTGAATTTGAGGGCAGTAACGGGGCCATGGCAAAAGTAGTCGGATATACCCTTGCTGTTAAAAATCTTATAATCTAATTGGAAAAAAATATAACAATTCACTTAAGTTAGTATTCAGTTCAGCAGCATTCAGTGAACTGCAGCTCATTACAGCTAATAGAACAGCTAATCTTCATGGAGGACTTCCTGTACGCCAGGTACTGTTCTAAGTGTTTCATGTGTTAACTCATCGAATTCTCACAACAGCTGCATAAGATGGTAGTTATTATCCCCATATGAAAGCTGAGGAAACTGAGGCCCAGATAAGTAACTAAACTTGCCCAAGGAAGTTCACTGATTGGAGAGGAAAAGCCAAAGACTTTGTTTTAATTATGCTGGATTCAAGGTAACGGTCAGATATCTAAGTGGAAATAAGAGAGGGTTGGGGATGTGGGTCTGAAGTTGACTCCGAAGATAAGACTCTGCAGAAGTTTGGGGACAGCTGTGTTCTTAGAAGAAGCAAGTCGAGAGAGGAGCTCAGGACCCCACGTCAAAACCAGGAAGTTGCTTACCTTGAAAGACGGGGGAAGAGTAAGTACCTATGAAGGAAAGGCGTGAAGCTAGGTACTGGGTTAAACATGGCTTCTACACTGGTATTCTTTACGAGGTCTCAGATGGGCAATTTACAAAAGTTAGATTTCACCAAATTAGAATATGACCATGCACTACAGCTTAGCCTCATGTCTTACATCTGAGACGCTAAACAGATGTTAAATGAATGAATGAGTGAATGAATGAATAAATTGTAGGACATTTCTAAGATATTAACTTACCTCATATGCCTCGTGTTCTTCAGGAAAGATCACAAACTTGACAGTTAGTTGTTTTGTAGAGTAGTGTTCGGCAAACCTTGAAACTTCATCAAACATAATCTCTGCCACTTCATACTTCCCCAAACCAGTATTTCCAGTCCCAAGAGCAGGCAAGGAAATGGAAGCTATACCTAGCTCAAGGCATTTTTCCAAAGACTTCTTCACCATGTTTCTCAATACCTGTAGGAAAAATGCAATTTTAAGATCAGCCTTCAAGTCAAAAATAAGACTTCACTTACCCCTTGATCCTGCCCATAGTTTACAGTGCTAATCTCCACTCCCCCTCAAAGCTATGTCCATGCCTCCTCAGAGGGCAGGAAAGGTCCCACTCTACAGGGAACCCATTACAGCTATAAGGTTAAATGACGAAAAATAAAAGAGCTCAAGAAACTCAGGTAATTGAGTGGTCCTTTTGGTGCTATTCAGGACATCTGGGCACCATGATTTCTCCCAGGTCAGAGAGCCAACCATCAGGTAGGTTATCCCCACTCATGTGCCACTTCCCGGTCAACAAAAGGAGGTCTTGGGAGTTTAATAAAGGAGGCCGAGGTTAAAATAAGTAAGCACCACTTATTCCGTGTCATTAAGGTCTGTCATGTAATTTCTCCTTGAGAAGCGCTAGTCTACTGGGCAGATTTAAACTCTGCATCAATATTTCAACATCCAAACTGAATACGAATACAGGAAGGTAGTCTGTGGAAGGACCTGGGAAAACGGAGGGGTGAGGAGGACTGAAAGACCAATTTGGGATTAGAGTGCCTTCTAGCCAAGAAAGAATCAGAAATTGTGACAAAGTAAAGATGGACAAAGGCAGTGGGAAAACACGACAGGTATAATGAATTTGGCTAGAATGGTGCTAGAAGGGAAATCTCAGGTCCTCCTGGAATTTAACAGGTGGAGGGAAATATGGAGAAGCTGAATTCCAGGCCCACTCAGGGCAAGGCAAACGGGTATGCAGACTTGACATTGCTGTGTCTGTCTGTGGTAAGCCCACTTAAAATTTAGACATGTTAGGTAGTACTGTAGATTAAACTTCTTAAGATAATTTATTAGGACAACAACAATTATTCAGTATTTCAGGCTTTCACAGGAGTGGTAGAAAACAGGGACTATACCACTCGACAATATTTCATCAATGTAATGACATGATGGAAATTCAACAAAGACTACATAGACTATCAAGCTACATAAAGATAAATTTATTTTGACCTTACCAGATCCTGTCTAGAGTATTCTGAAGGCCCGCACACAAAGAATACATATTGACCAGGCAATTTAGATTTATTTATGACCAGTACCAACTGGGGATCCTTGGATGTCTGAAGGCTTGTTTTGGTAAACTTCTCTTCCATTTTGTCTCCTGCTTTTTGGGGAATTGATGCTGACACATGATCAACTCCACCACCAAGATTTGGATTTGCAAAACTAACAATTGCATCTGTCTGAAAAGGGAAAAAAACGGACAGGATTCTTCGTTAAATTACTTTTTGTTAAATGACCACTTTAAATCTTTATTTCCCAAAGAGCTTTGAACATTACTTTTGCAGATCCTAAATCCACAAAAATATCATTTAATAATGGACAGAAACTCCTATTTCCAAAGAGTGACCATCTGACCAGTCTGTGTATCCTATTCAGTAATTAGGTAAAGTGTGTGGATGATACAATTTTTATTGCAAACATCTGTCAGCCTCTTGCTACCTTATAACCCCCCTATTCCCATATTCTGAGCATTCCCTGCTTTATCTTAAGCTTTAATTTAAAAAAAATTAAAAATTTAATTTTAGAGAGAGGGAACGGGAGGGAGAAAGAGATGAGACAGACATTGCTGTGCGAGAGAAACGTCGATTAGCAGCCTTCTTGTTTGCACTCCAACCTGGGGCCAAACATGCAGCCGGGGCACGTGCCCTGACAAGGGATGGAACTGGAGACCTTTTGCTTTGTGGGACGAAGTCCAACCAACTCAGCCATAATGATCAGGGCTATTTTAAGTTTTATTCGTGAATAGTTTCATTCTCTGCCTCACTGTCATCACTTTTTGCTATTTTTGGGAGAATTTTCCATTTTGCTTTAAATAGAGTAGAAATAGAATTTCTACCTCTTTTTTTAAAAGGCACGTAGTACATAAAGAAATTACAAGTGAGACAAAAAAAAAAAAAGTCAGCCTCCACCTTGGTGGAGCCCTCAGATCTGTCACTCCCCGCCTATCCTAAAGGCAGATGCTCTTCCCAGCTCATCTGTCCTTTTAGAAATAGACTGCACATATACACGGGCTGTATTTGAAGGATTATCACATAGTTCACATAGTTCGTCTAAGATCTGCGCTTAAAGGGTTGTATCCTTTCCCCCCCACCATGCCCAAATCCCTCTAAGTCATTCTGATGGTTTGGGCTCCCTTTAGGGGTAACTTAGGTATTGCTGATAGATGTTAACGAATGCTTTACTTTGAAAGTACAGTCAGAATTTACAATTTGGGGGAACTGGCCCCATGTTGCAATTGTAAGGTTCCTAATGTTCTCGGAACTAAATAAATATGATAAAAGTTTACTCAAGGAAGTTATTCAATTATGATGTTTCCACTTTCATGTTTCTATTTATTAATGACTTATCAAATAAATATTTCGTTTTGTGGGGATTCTCTCAGTCTTCTTTCTAATTGTCCTGCAGGCAGTAAGTGGTATTTTTTCACTTATGATTAAGCCTATTTGATTGTGGCCTGAGGAGAGTCTCAGGTGTCATATCACTGATCCAGAAAAAAAAAAGAACACAGCCTTATACTCCTTCTCTTCCTCTGTTCCAGTCCCTGCTCCCTGCGTTCCCCTTCGCTCATTCATCGATCACGTGCTGAACACCTAGAAGCATGCCCAGACCAGGCTCTGGGGCTACAGAGATGAACCAGCTATGACGCTCATTCTCAAGGTGCTCTCTTGCTAGCAGGGGAGCTGCACTAACCCAGAAATACCTAGGTTCACTGTTACCCTGACTCTCTCCCTCCCTGCCAAGGCCCTCTCCTGTGTGCCCTAGGAACCTTTGTGCCCTGGCTAAATGCTCACATTTTGTATTCTCCACAGCTCCTGGCACAGAGCCCTACTCTCAATACTCAATATACTCACAGGTCCTCAATATACTCACTATAACTGACAGGTCCACCTAAGTCTCCTGACTGGTCCAGCTTATTGTTTTCTATCCATTAAGTCCTCTGTGTCTCTCTGATCATTCTAACAACCAGGCTGCTCTTCCCGTCAATTCGTATCTGTCATAACTTGAGATCAGATCCAAAACTCCCATCTTCTGAAGTGATCTTTCTCGATCCACTCCACTTTTATCACAAGTGTACTTACTCTTAAATATTATGAATTCATTTTGTATTAAGACCTTTTTGTTTACTATTGATAGGTTGCTTCATAAATGTTCAGATGGTTTGTCTAACAATGAGATTCTTCAAAGAGAGAATTTTTGGAATCAAAAATTGTTCTATTTCCGCACGGTGCCTAAGAATAATAGCAATAATAGTTATAAATACTTGTCATGTGCCAAGCTCCAGCCTAAGCATTTCATGTGTATTGATTCCAACTCTAAGATCTTATTATCAGGATCCTCGTTTTCCAGATGAAGAAACTGAGGACCAAAAGATAAAGTAACCAGATTCACATCACGCAGCTAGTATATGGCAGGCAAAACCAGTATTCGAATCCAGATGGTCTGTCTCTAAAGTCCATACTCTTAACCTTACCAGGATTAAACAATGGTTGGAATAGTGTCTACTCAAAACTTGTTAGGTAATAAACAGTTAAGGGATCCCCTTTGGCAGTTCAAGAGAACACAAAGACTTACCTTCTGCAGATGGATGAGGTCTTGGACAATCTGGACAGTCAGGCTGTTCACTGCCATCGTACTGAAAGGAAGGACGGCTCCTTGACTCACCGGGGACCCCAGCTCGTTCTTCCCTAGTATGTTTTCTGAAGCAGCTTTAAAGGCAGCAACAGTAGGGTCCTCATTGCTTACCAGGTGAATTTGTTTTAAAGTCCTGGTCTGTTGCGTCACTTGGAAATAATTACTGATAGTTGCCACTATGATTTGTGTACACAAATTCAGAGGGAAATGGAAAATCCCAGAGCTCACGGCTGGAATTGCTATTGTCTCAATGGGTGGCTTGCTAGAAGTGACATACATCAGAATATTTACAATGGCCTTTTCCAGTTGATGAATACAGAGCTCTCTACGCCCTTCCTCCCACCGAGGCCCAACAGCATGGATAATAACTTTGCAGGGAAGCCTCCCTGCTCCTGTGAGTGCTATCTCACCAGTTGGTATTCTACCATGTCTAGAAACCAATCTTGCACTCTCCTTTTGGATTTCCTGGCCTCCAGCTTTCACCAGGGCATAGGCAAGGCCTCCCCCATGTATAAGGTCTTCATTGGCTGCGTTCACTACAGCATCAACAGCATGTTTGGTGAGGTCATCCTTCCAGACAGATAGCTCTAACCAAGGAGTCAGCCTTCTTCTGAAGACTTGCAGAGACTCGCTGTTAGAGTCTCTGGAGAGATCAGAGACTGGAGAGATCAGAGTAGAGATACAGCCAAATTTATTCTGGAGAACTTCACACAGCTGACTCTCATTATTTTTTAAAATTTTGAAGTCATTGTAATGAATGGGTATTTCCCAACTGTAGTTTTCTCCCAAAATGTCAGTCTCTGGAAAAGGAGAGAAGATTTAAAAAAGAAGAAGAAAGTAATGAGCAAATGTTCCTTTGAAAAGGATGTAATACCACCTCAGGTCTGGAGACTGAGTGTCCTATATGTAAAACGGGGATGAACTTCCTCTCGCCCCCTTCCTGGTTCTTTCTCACCTAGATATGTAATTAGACCAAGAATATCTAAGAGTTTTCAATGGTAAATCGCCCACAAAATGCTTGCTTAGTCTTGTGTCCGGCATTTAGTAAATACTCCATAATTGGTAGCAACCACAATACAGTGATGGTGGTAAGAAAACTACATGTGTAGGGGTTCATGATTTCTACAATTTACATAAAAATTGTGAGTTTGGGAAGAACCATGCTTAAGGCATGAATATTGGAAAGGATTTAATTATGAGACAAAAATAAATGGAGGCTTTATTCATAACTTGTTTGCTTCATCGTTGTGCCTTAGTCTGGGTTCTCTTAGAAGCAGACTCTGAGATATGGATTTGAGTGTAAGTTTATTCGGGAGTTGGTCCTAGAAAACACCAGGGGAGTGAGATGGGAGGCCAGAGTGGGCAAGTAAGACAAGAAAAGGAAGGAAATGAACAAAGGATGTGTGACGAAGCAAACAAAGCTTAACTCCACTGCGGAACAGTGTGTCGGAGTTATATACCACAAGAAGGGGAAAGAAGCTAAAATATCCCTCCAATTTCTATCCGTCATTCGCCGAGGATGCTCTGTGGGGGCATGGTCCAGCAAATGGGTGGAGAAGCATACTCTAGTTTCATGGGACAATTTCAGTGGAATTAAAACTGATAGACTAAAAATTATTCTATGTGGCAGACAAGAAGATGAGCTGCTCAGAGTCCCCTTCAGTGTGGCTATGGAGGGAATCCTTCTCAGCTCTCCAGCCACGGTCACACTGTTCTGAGAGTGGCCCCCATCGGTGGCTGATCATGTCCATTTCTGTCCAGTGTGGGACTCCCCTAATGGGCAGTCTCAGGTTGGCAGAGCTCTGTCAGTTTTCCCGACAATCTGACGGCTCCACCTGCCCAATCTGGTGTCTCCTCTTTTCATTTCGAAATGAACCTTCCGAATTCCTAACCCCATCTCAGTTTCTGCTTCCTTGAGAACCCAACCTGTGACACCACATTTCATGGAATCTATGCCGTCATTATTATATGCTACCGAGAAAGGAAAAACAATACCAATTAAACCATGACATATTATTGATTGATAGGGAATAGCTTTATTTCAGAGATGTGAAAAACTGTGTATCCTAAAATAGGTAAAATGCGGTAACTAGTTATATTTACTTCAACTCTCATTTCTAATCTCGGCCACCTAGAAAGACCTCTGGTGGTTTGAATTATCTAAAAGAAGCAGCACTTGTAGCCAGATCCTATTGGCCTATGCTTAAATTTCAAGTGGGCCACCCTTAGAATCAGGCAGGTTCCACGGACTCTTACAGCCCTTGTTGAGCAAGGGACAACCAGTGAGGCCCCTCTTCTGACCAGTTTCTAGGGCTGCAGTCACAAGAGTCTCACATCTTGTGGGCAAAGGAAAGGACCAATGGGAACCCTAAGAGAACATGCCTGCTGATGCGAACTGCCTCTCAAGCAGTCCCCCATCTGAGGCTCAGGCCAGGTTGCTGCCAGGTCCTGCAATCACACACCTGAACACTCGCAGGGGAGATAGTCTCCTTCTGTGTTCCCCTTTTCCCACGGAGGACAGATCTGAGCAAAGAATTTCTGCAGCAAGACTGAGAGTGAGGTGTTCCTACCTGATTTCTCATTGTAAGCTGCTGCGTCACCACCCTGTGAAAAATGAGAGTGGTTTTCAAAAAATGGAAATCGAATGACTACAGATTACTGAAAACAAATACAGACTAACGACGATCACAAAGCAACAGAAACTGCTAAAAGCTCTGGGTTTGAGCGGGTAGGGGAACATGTGTTTGTTCCTCCGTTTAGTCTGTGTGCCAGAAATACTTGAAGTACTAAATGTTCCAGCAAACACTGACCCTATCCCACTGCCTAGAGGCCAATCAGTGCATTTCTAATTCAGGATGAGATGAAAAGTTAGACATTAACACTTGAAAAGGCCCAAAGGTCACAGACCAAAATGACCCCAAACTTTCGGACAGGCCTCCAATTTCCAAAGGCTTGCAGGGCTTTCCTAGATGGAACAGAAGACGCAGGGACAAGAGCCACATCAGCTACACCCCAACCTACCAGTCAGAACCTGCTTTCCATTGCTTATTGCATGGCATTGGCCTGAATGTAGAATTTTACGGTTAAACAAATGAGGTGTCTTTCCTTGTTTTTCTACATCCTCCATAATTGTCCTCCCCTCATTCTGCAAAAGCAGAATGGCTGAGAGAGTAGACGGAATCAAAATGATACTGAAGTTACATTTTTAACCGTCATCCATCCTAATGGTGCCTCCGTTGTTTAGATCAGCATATTCTCGATTCCCTTTGTCTCACACGGTACAAGAAGAAAACTTTTACTGGGCCATCAAAACCAAACCGAAGACCCTGATTTCTTGCTGTTATAGGAAGAACTATTCGTGTGCTGATCCAAGTTCGTGATAAATATACGTTTATATGTAAGTACTTTTACCTTAGAAAAGTCCATCCTCCCAGGTCCTGGGGTCTTTAAATGTTTATAGTCTGTTCTGCGTTTCTGAGCAAAGACAGTTGTTCCCAAATATGGTGGCCCACTCCTAGAAATGAATACAAAGGGTACAATAAGCACTGACCAGACCTTAGGGAAGACTAAACCGTAGGAAGACTAACCATGATTTCTGATCTTGAGTCGTTTTTAGTTTTACCAGTGAACAGGCACTATTGTTTTGCTGCTGTAGTTACTGCTTACCTTCTGTCCTTTACAGAGAGGCTCCAATTGAAATAATGGCCGTTCAGAGATGTGGGCTACAGAGGGAAAGCTTTGTGGCGAAGGTGAGACTAGGACCAGACCTCGAAGGATGGAGCAGGTTTTTACACAGTTAGAAGAGGAGAATGATACCAAGTAGTAAGACTGAGCATGGCATTAAAGAAAAAATGAGGCCCTGGCTGGTGTGGCTCAGTGGATTGAGCACCGGCCTGTGAACCAAAGGGTCACGAGTTGGATTGCCAGTCAGGGCACATGCCTGGGTTGCAGGCCGGAACCCCAGTGGGGTCGCAGAAGAGGCAACCACATACTGATGTTTCTCTCCCTTTATATCTCCCTCCCTTACCCTCTCTAAAAATAAATAAATAAAATGTTAAAAAAAATAAAACGAGGGAAAACCAACTATACAAGTGAGTATTAAGAACCCTGGAGAGCATTTGAAGAAAAAAAACTGCACTTATGCCCATCAAGGGCGTGTGTACTGAGTTTGTGGTAAATTCCTTGATGTAATAAGATCTAATAAGATAAGAATATCTGGATAAAAATCAGAACCACTGAAAAATCTATTTTAATGATTGTCCATCAATTAGGTAGGAATGAAAATGCCTACTGACATAGTAGCCTACACTAGTTAGTTGCCCACATAGTTGCCATTTGCCTTTGAAATGATCTGTAATGCCTTTGCAGTAGAAAAATTTTACATGGCTATCTACAGCATCAGTGCACTATTATTCTTCCACGTCAGGAAAAGCAAGCACGTCCAGTACGATCCCCAAGTAGGGAAGACAAGATGCAGTTTTGCCCCCAGAGGGCACTGTTGTTTTCACAAAAGAAGGAAGTCTTCAGTGTTGGCTTTGGTGGTGGGTGGGCTTCCTGTGGGCTTTTGCCTTAGATGCTGTTGCACTTGTTTTCTTCTATAGACCACGCTTCAAAGGCTTAGGGAAACATTTGATGTGGTGGTGGTGGGGATAATCCCAGAGAAATTAGAAACAAGGGGCATATGGTCCTAAACATCCAATCTCTTCCATTTTAAAAACACCACCAATAACAACAAAAGTCTTCCTCATTTTCCATAACCGGTTCCTACTGTGTTCTTTTTTCTGCAGGGGCAGCATGAAGAAGATGACTTTTCTCCATCCATCTGCCTGTTCAGCCCACTGTCGTGGGCCCCTGCCTCACCCCCAGCAATCCTCCGAAACTGCTCATCAGTGTCCTCCAGGAGGTTAACCCCAGTAGACTCTCTCCTGTCCTTTTTCTTTTTTTAATTATATTTTAGTGATTATGATATTATAGTTGTCCTGAATTTTCTCCCCTTACCCCTCCACCCAACACCCACTACTCCCTCAGGCGATCCCCACACCATTGTTCATGTCCAGGGGTCATGCATGTAAGTTCTTTGGCTTCTCCATTTCCTATGCTGTACTTTACTTTCCATGGCTAGCCTGTAACTACCTATTTGTACTTCTTAATCCCCTCACCTCTTCACCCATTTCCCCACACCTTCCTCCCATCTGGCAACCATCAAAACACTCTCCATATCCATGATTCTGTCTCTGTTCTTCTTTGCTTAGTTTGTTTTTTAGATTCAGTTGTTGACAGGTATGTATTTATTGCCATTTTACTGTTGATAGTTTTGATCTCCTTCTTTTTCTTAAGTCCTTTTAACATTTCATATAATAATAATTTGGTGATGATGAACTCCTTTAGTTTTCTCTTGTCTGGGAAGGGGGAAGCTCTTTATCTGCCCTTTGATTCTAAACGACAACTTTGCTGGGTAGAGCAACCTTGGCTGTAGGTCCCTGCTTTCACGACTTTGAATATTTCTAGCCAATCTTTTCTAGCCAGAAAAGTTTCTTTTGAGAAATCAGCTGACAGGCTTATGGGGACATCCCTGGAGGTAAGTAATTAACTGCTTTTCTCTTGCTGCTCTTAAGATTCATTCTTTATCTTTAACCTTTAGCACTTTAATTATGATGTGTCTTGAGGTGGACCTCTTTGCATCCATCTTGTTTGGAACTCTCTGTGCTTCCTGGTCTTCTATCCTAATTTTTACTTGACCTCTTTCTAAACTTATTGTGCTCTTTGAGTCCTAAAACTCTGCTTTCTTGGCTTCTCCTGTGCCATCTTCCCTTGGTTCTTTTGCTACCTTTCACTTTACAGGTCTTTTGCCTGGATTCACCTCCCTACCCTCACTCAACCCTCTCCAAAATCCATGCTTTCTCTCCTGGATTTCACAGCTCAGTCAATGACACACCATTTACCCACTCAAGTCAGAAATCTAGAATTTTCTCATTTGTCTCATAACCAAAACATAAATGACTTAGGTGTTTGGACCTAGTTGATGTTTGGACCTAGTTGATGGACCTAGTTGACAAACACCTAAGTCATTTATGCCCCGACCCTCCTTGCCCATTGGCCACTTCACTTCAGGGCCTCAGGGCCTCTTGCCTGAGCCGCATCACTACATTCTCTCTAAAGACTTAAATGTGTTTAATTTTACGTTTTATTGTTTGAACAGGTACGAGTTTAGTGGTTCAAATTTAGAAAGTGTGAAAGGCTCCCTCTGACCCCTAACTGCAGAATCATACAGTCCGTGCAGTTGTTATTGTGATAGTACTATCAAATTGTTCTCCATAAAGACTGACCTATTTCCGGTCTTACCAGTCCTGTGCAAAATCCTTACCTCTGGCCTCTGTGCCGCCATTCATCCCTGCCTGGAAATGTATCCTCCACCTGGCTGTCAACACCACCTTTCTAACACGCACACTTGACATGTCACTCTCCTGTTTCCCCAGCTGACAATCTTTCCATTCCTCCACACTGATCTTCAAGACCTTTCACAGTCTAGACCTGTGCTGCCTGTCCCGTGTGGGCCATTGGCCACATGCAGCCAGCTTCTGATCTCCTGAAATGTGGCTAGACCCAACGGAGATGTGATGTGAGTGTCAGATAAACACGGGATTGCAAAGACTCAGTGTGACTGAGAGGATGTGAAAATGTAGGTACTTAATATTCATCGCATGCGGAATGATTAATTTAGGATACATAAATGATTAAATTTAGGATATGTTGAGTTAAATAACATCATTGAAATTCATTTCACCTGCTCGTATTTTTTAAAATATGGCCCATAAAAAATTTTTAACTTAGATTATTGGTTTCACTATATTTGTACTAGACAGCACTGGTCGAGCCCTTTCTTCCATCATCTCCCTCACCCGTCTCATCTCCTCCAAGC
>PVKM010032668.1:0-16300 GCA_004027735.1 Carollia perspicillata
TTGGGCTAAGGAATGTCGTTCAAAATTTCACAAAAATGGACAGCCCCTAGCTGCAAATATCATGCCAATTCCTCAGCAGGGACCTTGGCCTCTTGTGAGTAATCCTTGGTCAGATCAAATGCAACAATTGCCAAATCAAGTGCAGCAAATGCAGTTACAAGGCCCTAGCAACAATGGGCAATCAAAAAACTCCCAGTGGAGGCAGCCCCAAGCCTCCACAACC
Organism: Carollia perspicillata; assembly: GCA_004027735.1. Taxonomy (NCBI): domain Eukaryota; kingdom Metazoa; phylum Chordata; class Mammalia; order Chiroptera; family Phyllostomidae; genus Carollia; species Carollia perspicillata. Next base: position 224 of record PVKM010032668.1, read on the forward strand.
AATTGGGGCCCCTTTCCTCTAGGGCCACAATTCATGAACTGGTCAGGCCTTCCCAGGGAGTGCAGGGTTAGATTTGCCATCTAATAGGCATATAATCATCACCCCTGAATCTGAGGTGACGTTACTCCCAACAGGAGTGAGTGGACTTTTACCTAGAGGAACCACAGGGTTAATAATAGGTAGGAGATCAGCAACAAAGGCAGAAATCCAGGTACTCCTTGAGGTAGTAGATAGTGATTTTCCTGGAGAAATTCAGGTAATGAATTGTCCCCCTTCTAAGACAATCCAAATTCACCCAGGACAAAGGATAGCTCAATTATTATTATTGCCTTATTATACTTTACCTAACCCTGTTTTGAAGTCAGAAAGAGAGGAAGGAGGTTTTGGCTCCACAGGTGTTATTGCCTGGGTAGCTAAGATGCAACAAAAAAGGCCTATGAGAAAAATATAGGTAGAAGGGGTGCCTTTTGAAGGCCTCTTAGATACTGGGGCAGATGCCTCCTGTATAGCAGGCAAGAATTGGACTAATGCCTGGCCCACTACAAGAAGTCCGTCAACCTTAGTGGGCCTAGGAATGGCCAGTAACATTGCTCAAAGTTCTGCACTTCTCAAGTGGCAGGATGGCTCAGAAACTGGACATTTCTCACCTTATGCAGTGCCTTCCCTTCCTTTTACCCTTTGGGGAAGAGATATATTGGAACAATTGCGGCTGTTTTAGAAACTCCTGAGGAAGATTGAACAGGATAAAGCAGAAAAAACGTGAGCAATCCTTTTTTATAGGAATGGCCACTGCTGAGAAAACAGCAGACCCCATTACGTGGAAAAATGAACAGCCCGTATAGGTAGAGCACTGGCCTCTAAGAATAGAAAAATTACAGGCAGCTGTGATGGTAGTGGCAGAAGAACTAGAAAAGGGGCATATAGAACCCTCAACTCGTCCTTAGAATACTCCTATATTTGTTATTAAGAAAAAGTCAGGAAAATAGAGACGACTACAATATTTAAGGGCTGTAAATTCCACTATAGAAACAATGGGAGCATTACAGCCAGGGCTGCCATCTCCAGTGGCAGTTCCAAAAGGTAGTGCCATGATAGTTATAGATTTGCAAGACTGCTTTTCTACTATTCCTCTAAGTACAGAGGATAGAAAGAGGTTTGCCTTTAATCTACCCTCTACTAATGTACAAAGACCTTATCAAAGATTTCAATAGAAAGTTTTACCCCAAGGAATGAAGAATAGTCCTACCTTATGTCAGAATATTGTAGATGAAGCACTGTTGAAATATAGGCAACAATTTCCTCAGATTTACTGTATTCATTATATAGACGATATCCTTATTGCATCTGTTGATTTAGTTCTCCTAAGACAATCTTCAGTAATATTAACTACAATTCTAAAGGAGCAGGGATTGATTATAGCCCCAGACAAAATTCAAGAAAATCCTCCCTTTAACTATCTAGGAAGGATTATTAATCCTCCTCAGGTAATTAGGTAAATTAGGAGGGACAATTTGAATACATTGAATGATTTTCAAAAGTTTTAGGGCACATTAATTGGATTAGGCTGTATTTGAAATTAACTACTGAAGAGTTGCAGCCTTTATTTAATATCTTACGAGGGGATCCTCAGCCTAAGTCTCCTCGACAACTAACTCCAGAAGCAGAAAAGGCTCTTGCTAAGGTTGGCCAAGCGCTCAACAAGGCTACGTTGCAGAAAATTGATTATTCCAAGCTATGGCATTTAATAATATTGAAAACAATTTATACTCCTACTGCCTGTTTATGGCAAGGGGCACCATTGGAATGGTCGCATTTATCTGTTTCCCCCAAGAAAATGCTGCCCTCTTATCCTTACTTAGTAGCCTCACTAATTTGGCAAGGAAGACAGTGAAGTAAAATTTTATTTGGAATAGAGGTATCAAATATAATTGTTCCTTACACCAAGGAACAGGTAGATCAGTTATTACAGGCAGAAGAACAATGGGCGATATCTTTAAGTGGATTCTCAGGTACAGTGTCATATCATTAGCCAAAAGACCCTATTTTGCAGTTTTGCAAAGAAGTTCAGACAATTTTTCCCCACCGGTATAGAAATCAGCCTTTGCCATCTCAGGTGGTTAATATTTTTACTGACGGTTCTGCAAATGGCAGAGCTGCGGTTATTGTAGAAGGTCAAGAAGCAGTACTCCAGACACCGGAAACCTCTGCACAAAGAGCAGAGTTAGTTGCGGTTATTACTGCTTTTTCCAAAGTTCAGTCTAAATTTAATCTTTCTACAGACTTGCTATATATTTGCAGTCAGTTCCCAGCTATTGAAACCGCCTCTATTTCCTCTGGTTCAGCTATTTTCTTAGAATTACAAAGGTTGAAAAATTTAACTCAAGAACGACAAGAACTTTTCTATGTTGGACATATAAGAGGTCATTCAAAACTACCATGTGCTATAGTGGAAGGAAATGAAAAGGCTGATCAGTTAGCTAAGATTATTTGTGTAGCTCTTGATGAAGCTAGAGCTTCTCATACTTTACATCATCAAAATCCTACGGCTCTATGGCTGCAATATCACTTAACTAGAGAAGAATCTCGACAAATAGTTAGAGAATGTTCTGGTTGTACAATTCACATCCCTTCTTTGCCTGTAGGTGTTAATCTTAGAGGGCTAAAGCCTAATTCTATTTGGCAAATGGATGTAACTCATGTCCCAGAGTTTGGGAAACTTAATTTTGTGCATATCTGTATAGATACCTTTTCCCATATAATTTTTGCCTCAGCCCAATCCAGGGAGGCTGTCAAAGATGTGATTCAACACTTAATTCAAGCATTTGCTTATATGGGAAAACCAACAGAGTTGAAAACTGACAATGCTCCTGCTTATACCTCCAAAGCTTTTGCGAATTTTTGTCAGCATTTTCAGATAAAACATAAGACAGGCATTCCTTATAACCCCCAGGGTCAAGGCATTGTAGAACGTGCTCATCAAACTTTGAAAATTCAAATAGAGAAATTAAGGTCAGGAGGTGAGAGGTATCTCTCCCCTCATCATATTCTGAATCATCCACTCTTTGTAATGAATCATTTGAATGCAAATCAAGAGGAACTTACTCCCATGATGTGGCATAGAAGGAAGTCCCTTGAGGAGAGAGAGAGAGAGAGAGAGAGAGAGAGAGAGAGAGAGAGAGAGAGAGAGAGAGAGAACACTAGAAAGATTTAATTATGAATCAATAGAAAGGTCCTGATCTTTTACTAACAAGGGGGCGAAGATATGCCTGTGTTTTTCCTCAGGATGCTGAGGTATCCATTCTGATCCCTCAGCAGCTCATCAGGAGGAACAAAGAAACCACAGATGCCGCCTTGAAGCCAGGTTCAGACCTAGAACCAATTCCTAAAGAACAAACACCTAAAAGTCTAATACCTGAGATGTCTCGTTTACAGCTCAAACCCTCACCACAAACTAATCCCAGGCCATCACTGGGCACTGGAAGAGCTGACCTCCAGTCTTGGGGCCAAATTAAGAGGCTGTGCCCCGAGGGACAGAGAGTCACCGACGCTGTGTCCACAACTACTGGAGAATCTACTACCCCTGAGACTTTCCTTTTAGCAGTGATTTCTCTATTGTCTATTAAGGTAACTAAAATGTTAGTAATAATTTTTCTGTTATCAGCTTAGATAATTAGAGGTTCTTCTACTATTCAATCCTATTAGGCTTATGTCCCTAATCCCCCTCTTTTCCATCCTACAGTATAGAGGGAACAACAGCTCAGAATTTATGTTAATAATACTGATTTACTAGGTGGAATCTCAGACTCCATGATTTCTCCAACTGAGACTAAAAATTATACTTTTGAAGGATTTGCTGATGATGTGCCCATATGTTTTACCACTCCAGGAAGCAACACCACACTTCCTGTGGGATGTTTGCCTCTTAATTATAGGTTATTTGTTACTGACTCTCCCTATCCTGGAGCAGACTTTAGAAGGTCTCTATGGGCTCTTAATCTCATATCCTTAGGCTACTATACTTATAATGATACCTATCAAAATGATACTCAACTTCCCAGGGCTATAGACTCCTACATTACAGATTACCCTGAGAAGGATGTTCATTGGAAGAATATTGATTCACCCACTGGCTTTCCTAAGTGGCTTTATTGTAGATTTGCTCATGCTGCAGGCATTTATAAGCCTGTCGGTACTAATATGACTATTTATGACTTCTCTATTTCTTCGCCTAATTTTAACTATACTGGAGATTTAACTAACTCCAGTAATAAGGTTTTTCTTAATAATTCTAAGATTTTTGATCCACAAGAAAAACTCACGAGGTACTTTGCTCCTCAATGGGTGGCTCCAATATATTAAGCTGTCTTTCCTATATATAACACAACAATGTGATATTCTCAGCTAGGACTACTGGTACACTTATGGGTAGGGTTAGGGCGACTCTTGGGCTAGTGTTAGGGTTAGGTCTATGGATAGTAGTATTTTTAGGGTTAGTTTGAGTGTTAAGTTTAGAGTTAGGGTTAGATTTAGCATTAGGGTTAGGGGTGGGGTTAGGGGTTAGGGGTGGGGTTAGGGGTGGGGTTAGTAATCCTAATCCTAGGATTAGGATTACTTTTAGCATTATGGTTAGGCCTCGGGCTAGGACTATGTCTAGGGTTAGGGTTAGTGGGAGAGCTAGTTTTAGGTTTAGGTTTACCGTAGGTACAGTCTTAGGTTTAGGATTAGGGTTATGGCTGGGGTTAGGGGTAGAGATATGGTTTTGGCTAGGGCTAAGGCTAGGGCTAGGGCTAGGACTAGGTTTAGGGTTAGGTTTAAGGTTCTGGATAGAGGTACTTTTGAGGTTAGTTTTAGTGTTATGTTTGGTTTTAGGGTTAGATTAGGGTTAGGGTTAGGGGTGAGTTTAGGGCTAGGGTTAGGGTTAGGTTTAGCGTTAGTGTTAGGGCAAGGGCTAGCGCTAGTGTTAGGGTTAGTGGGAGGGCTACGATTAGGCTTAGGCTTAATTTTAGGTCTATGTTAGGGTTAGGATTAGAGTGAAGGCTGGGTATAGGTGTATATATAAGGCTAGGATTATTTTTAAGGCTAGTGTGAAGACTAGGGTTAGGCTTAGGGTTAGGGCTAGGGGTATGGCTAGGGTTATGTCTAGGTTTAGGTAAGATTTTGGGTTAACTCTAGGGATAGCGCTACGGCTAGGGGGAGGGTTAGGGTTAGGCATTGGGATAGGGTTAGATGTAGGGTTAGGATTACAGATAGCACTATGGCTATGGCAATGGGCAAAGTTAGGTTTAGGTTTTGGATTAGGGCAGGGGTCAGGTCTAGAGTTTGGATTAGGGCTATGGTTAGTTTTTTTGTTAGGGTTACCTTTAGGTTTAGGACTAGGGCTAGAGTTAGGGGTAGTGTTAGAGTTATGGTCAGGTGATGGTCTAGGCTTATGCTTAGGGTTAGGGTTACGGTTATGGTTATGGTTTGTGTAAGGGTTACCGCTTGCCTTAGTCTAAGGGCTAGAGTGATGACTAGTGTGAGGGATGGGGTAGTGTTAGGGTTACAGTTAGGGTTATTTGAAGGTTTAGGGTTTGGGCTAATATTGTGGATAGGTCTAAGGACAGAGGTATGGTGAGTATAGGGCTTGTACTAGTGTTAGTGTTAGGTTTAGGCATACGGTTTAGGCTAGGTCTAAGTTTAGTGTAAGTGCTAGGTTTAGTGAATCGCCAGGGCTAGGCCTAGCTTTAGGCATAATGTTAGGGTTAGGGTTAAGGCTAGGGTTAGTGATAGATCTAGGGCAAAAGATAGTGTGAGGGCTAGGGTAGTGTTTGTGTCATTGTTAGGGTTCAAGTGATGGTTAATTCAAGGTTTAGGGTTCGGGCTAATGTTATGGATAGGCCTAAGGATAGAGCTAGAATGAGTGTAGGGCTTGTACTAGTGTTAGGTTTATGTGTAGGGTTAGGGCTAGGGCTATGGCTATAGCTAGGCCTTGGTCCATGTATAGGTTTAAGGTTTCAGTTAGGGTTAGGGCTAGTGTTAGGGTTAAGGTTAGGGTTAGGGCTAAGGATAGGTTTAGGGTTACTATTAGTGTTATAGTTAGGGGTACGGCTTTGGTTAGGATTATGTCTAGGGATAAGGTTAGTGTTAGGGTTACTTTAAGGTTTGTGTTGGGCTAGGGTTTCAGTTAGAGTTAGTGCTAGGACTAGGATTTGGGTTATTGTTAGGGTTAGCTTTAGGATTAGGGATAGAGCTAGGGCTAGGTTTAGTGATAGGTTAGGTTCCAATTAGGGCTAGAAATATGGTTAGGTTTAGGTGTAGTGTTAGGGAAAGACTAGGGCTTAGGTTAATTTTAGGGCTAGGACTAGGGTTAGGTTTAGGATTAAAAATAGGTTTAGGGATAAGGTTAATGTAGAATGGCCCGGGGTTATGTTTAGTGTTTAGGGTAGGTTTAGGATTAGGGTTAGGATTAATGTTATGGATAGCGTTAATGTTATGGTTTGAGGTAAAATTAGGGACAGTGTTAAGTTTAGGGCAAGGGATAGTGTTAGGTTACTTTATAGGGCAATAGTAAGCATTAGCTTTAGGTTTTAGGCTAGGGCTAGGGTTAGTGTTAGTGTTCGTGTTAGTATTAGGGCTAGTGTTGGATTAGGGTTAGGTTTTGGGCTAGGGATCGGGTTAGGATTAGGGTTAGGTGTAGTTGTAGGGGATTTGTTAGAGTTAAGTTTAGGTTCAGCGTTAGTGTTAAGGATATTGTTAGGGTTAGGGTTAGCATTCGGTTTAGTGCTATGGTTAGGGTTGTGATTAGAACTAGGGAGGGCAGTACTGTTAAGGATAGGGTTAGGGTATGGAATGAGAGTAAGGCTAGGAATCGGGCTAGGGTTATGCCTAGAGTTAGGGTAGGTCTAGTGTTAGGGTTAGATTTATCGTTAGGGCTGGGGTGAGGGGTGTAGCTAGGGCAATGTTTAGTGATAAGTTTAAATTTATGGTTAGGGCTGGGGTTAGGGCTAGGTTCAATGTAAGTTTTAGGGTTAGGTTTGGTGCTTGGGCCAGTTCTAGGGCTAGGGATAGGTTTAATGCAAACTCTTTTGTTAGGGTAAATGTTAGTGTTAGTGCCACTGTTAGGCTAAATTTAGAGATAGGTTTAGGGCTAGGTGTAGGACTAGGGCTAGGGTTATGGTTAGGGTTAGTGTCAGGGCTAGGACTAGGGCTAGGACTTTGGTTTTTCTTAGAACTAGGTTTAGTGTTTTTAGGGTTAGTGTTAGGGGTATGGCTAGGTCTAGGTCTAGGGTTATGCTTAGGGTTAGGTTTGGGATAGGGGTAATTTTAGGGTTAGGTAGTGCTAGATTAAGGTTTTGTGTAAGGTTTATGGTTAGTGCTAGGGCAATGGCCAGGGCTAGGGATAGGGCTAGTTGTGTTTAGGGCTATGGTTATGTTTATGGTTAGGGTTAGTGTTAGTGCTACCGGTTTGATGAGGATTATGGTTAGGGCCAGTTTTAGGGTTAGGTTTATGGTTAGAAGTAGAGCTAAGCCTAGTGTTACTGTTAGGGTTAGAGATGGGGCTAGAGCTATGCCTGGGGTTAGGGTAGGTTTAGGGCTAGAGGTAGGGCTAAGTGTAGTGGAGGGTTAGTGCTAGGACTAGTGTTTGGTTTATATTTAGGGTTAGGATTAGGGCTAGTTCAAGGGTTAGGGTAGGGGTAGTGTTATGGGAAGGGGAAAGGCTAGGTTTGGGACAGGTTTAGGACTAGGTCAAGGGTTAGACCTAGGGCTGGGGCTAGGTTTATTGCTATTATACGTTTAACCCTAGTGTTAGAGATAGTTTTAAGGGTAGATCTGGGGCCAAGTCTAGTGCTCGGGTTATGGTTAAGTTTTCAGTTAGAGTGAGGTTTAGGGCTAGGGCTAGGGATAGGGATAGGCATAGGTGTAGGGTTATGGTTAGTGTACTGCTGTGGTCTATGGTAGGATATGGTTAGGTTTAGGGTTCTGTCCACGGTCAGGATTAGTGTTAGGGCTTCCTTTAGGGTTTGGGTTAGGGGTTGGGTTAGGGTTATGGCTAGGGCTAGGATTATGGTGACGGCTAGGGTTAGGGCTAGGGGTAGTACTAAGGTTAGGTTTTGTAGTAGGCATAGCGATAACGCTATGGTTATAAGTAGAGTTAGGGTTCAGGCTAGAGGTAGGGTGAGGGTTATAGCTGTGGACAGGGCTACGGGTAGTGTTCTGTATAGGGTTAGGTGTAGGATTAGCATTATGTTTAGATTTAGGAATAAGGTTACAGCTTGCGTTTGGGTTAGGGTAGTGTTAGTGTTAGAGCTAGTGTTAGGATTAGGGTTAGAGCTTTTGCTAGGACTAGCGTTAGGAATACGGCTATGGCTAATGTTAGGGTTAGAGCTAGGGCTAGAGCTAGGGCTAGGTTTAGGGATAGTTCTAGGGCTAGGGTTAGATATCATGATAGGGTTATGTCTAGGTTAACGGTTAGGGTTAGGATTAGGATTACAGTTAGGGTTAGTTCAGTTTTTAGGGTTCAGGCTAGAGTTATGGCTAGGACAATGGCTAGAGCTGGGATTAAGCCTATGGGTAGGACAAGAGACAGTGTTAGGGCTAGGGCTAGGGCTAGATGTAGGTCTAGGGCTATGGCTATGGCTATGGCTAGGGTTAGGGCTAGGTACAGCTTTAGGTTTAGGTTTAATGTTAGGGTTAGTATTAGGGCTAGGGTTAGGGTTACGATTAGGGCTAGGGGTAGGGTTAGGCTTAGAGTTAAGTTTAGGGGTAGGGTTTGGACTAGGGTAGAGCTTGGTTTAGATTTAGGGCTCAGGATAAGTTTAGGGTTAGGGTTAGTTTTAGGTTTAGGGTTCTCGCTAGGGATATGTTTAGTGTTAGGGTTCGGTGTAGTGCTAGAGCTACTGATAGGGGTAGGTTTAGGATTAGGTTTAGGGTTAATATTAGATCTAGGTTAAAGGCTAGGGTTACTATTAGGGGTAGGCATAGGGTTAGGTTAAGGGCTATCTTTAGGTTTAGGATTAGGGCTAGGTTCAGCGTTACGTTAGCATTATGTTGAGGCTTAGGCTTAGGCTTAGGGTTAGGTCTAGGGTCAAGTTTATGATTAGTATTATGCTCATGTTTAATTCAAGGATTAGGGGTAGGGTTAGGGATCAGTGTAGGGTTAGGGTTAGGGGTAGGCCTAGGGTTAGGGTTAGGTTTAGAGTTAAGTTTGGGATTAGGGTTTTGGCTAGGGCTAGAGCCTGGGTTAGGTTTAGGGCTTGGGATAAGCTTAGGGTTAGGGATAGGGTTAGCGTTAGGGTTAGGTGTAGCTCTAGAGCTGGTGTTAGGGTTAGGTTTAGGGCTAGGGTTAGGGTTAGGGTTAGAGTTAACAGTAGGCCTAAGGTTAGGTTAAGGGCTATCTTTAGGTTTAGGATTAGGGCTAGGTTTAGCGTGAGGTTAGCTTTACGTTTAACATTAGTCTGAGGCTTAGGGTTAGGTCTAGGGTCAAGTTTAGGGTTAGTATTATGGTTATGTTTATTTCAAGGATTATGGTTAGGGTTAGGGTTCGGTGTAGGGTAAGGATTAGGGTTAGGGTTTGAGTTAGCGTTAGTGTTAGATTTTGGGATCGGGTTATGACTACGGATAGGATTACTGTTAGGGCTACAGTTATGGTTCGAGTTAGCTTTTTGTGTGTGCCTAGGGCTAGTGCAAAGGCTAGGTTTCGAGATAATGTTAGGGCTAAACTATGCCTATAGGTACTACTAAGGTTAATTTTAGGGCTAGGTTTAGGTCTAGATTTAGAGTTAGAGTTAAGGTTAGGGCTAGGACTAGGGTTATGGCTAGGGGTAGGGTTACTTTTATGGGTAGGGATGCACTTAGCTTTAGGGTTAGGGTTAGGGCTATGGCTATGGCTAGGACTAGGGTTAGGATTACATTTCAGATTAGGATTTGGGTTAGGGTTAGTGTTAGGGTAGCTTTAGGTTTATGGCTAGGCTAGGATTAGAATTAGAGTAAGGGTAATGGTTTTGGCTTGGGTTTGGTTTAGGTTTCGGCTAGAAATAGGGTTAGAGTCAGGTTGAGGGTTAGTTCTAGGATTACGGTTATGGCTAGGTTTAGGGTTATGGCTAGGTTTAGTGTGAGTGTTAGGATTGGAGTTTGGTCTAGAAATAGTGCTAAGTCTAGGGTTAAGGGATGGCTAGTGGTAGGGCTATGGGTAGTTTTAGGTTTAGGGCTATGGTTACAGGTAGGGTAAAATTAGAGTTAGAAATAGGGCTAGGACCATGGTTAGGTTTACGTTAGACCTAGGAATGCGTTATGATTAGTGTTAGGTTTACGTTTAGGGTAAGGCCATGGCTACGGCTACGTCTAGTGTTAGTGTGGGATTTAGGCTTAAGGGTATGGTTAGAATTAGAGCTAATATTCGGGTTAGTGTTAGTGTTAGTGTTAATGTTAGTGTTAGTGTTTGTTAGTGTTAGTGTTTGGTTTATGGTTAGGTTTAGGTTTAGGGTTAGGGCTAGGGTTAGGCTATGGTTATGCTAAATATTAGGTTCAGGATTATTGCTAGTGTTATGGAGAGATCTTGTTGTAGGGCTAGTGTGAGATGTGGGTTAGAGTTAGGGCAAGGGTTAGCATTAGGGTTAGGGTTAGTGTGAGTGTTAGGGTTAGGGCTAGTTGCAGAACTAGGTTCAGGGTTATGGTAGGGTTTCTGATAGGGCTAGGATTAGGATTAGGGATTCCCATACAGATATTGATATGGTTATGATTAGAATTATGGTAAGGCTTGGGCTAGCTCTCCCACAATGGCTAAGGTCAGCCTTAGGTTTTGGGTTATGTTTACATTTAGGGTTAGGGTTAGGGCTGTTGTTATACCTAGCACTAGTGTTATTTTTAGTGTTAGGTTTAAAGGTTGGGCTAGGTTTAGGGTTACGTTTTGGGCTAGAAATAGGGCTAGGGTTAGGCCTAAGGTTAGGTCTAAGATTAGGGCTGGGTCCAGGGCTATGGTTAGGGCTGGGGCTATGACTAAGGCTAGAATTAGGTGTAGGGCTTGTACTACGGCTAGGCTTATGGCTCGGGTTAGGGCTACGGTTAGGATTAGGTCTATGGATAGTGCTATGTTTAGGTTTAGTTTGAGTGTTAAGTTTAGGGTTATTGTTTGATTTAGCATTAGGGTTAGGTGTGGGTGTAGGGCTAGGATTAGGGTTACTTTTAGCATTATAGTTAGGCCTAGGGCTAGGACTATGTCTATGGTCAGGGTTAGTGGGAGGGCTAGGGTTAGGGTTAGGATTATTGTTAGGTCTAGTCTGAGACTTAGGATTAGAGTTACAGATAGGGATAGGTGTAGGGATATGGTTATGGCTAGCGTTAAGTCTAGGTCTAGTCCTAGGGCTAGGGTTACATTTAGGGCTCTGTATAGGGCTGCGTTTGAGGTTAGTCTGAGTGTTTGGTTTAGGATTAGGGTTAGATAAGTGTTAGGGTTAGGGGTGAAGTAAGGCTCGGTTTAGGGTTAAGTTTAGCATTAGGGTTAGTGCTAGGTCTAGAGGTATGACTAGTCTTAGTGTTGGTGGGAAGGCTACGGTTAGGGTTAGGCTTAATTATAGGTCTATGTTATGGTTAGGATTAGGGTTAAGGCTGGGGATAGGTTCATGTATAGGACTAAGATGATTGTTAGGGCTCGGGTGAAGGATAGGGTCAGTTTTAGGTTTAGGTCTAGGGCTACGGCTAGGGTTATGGCTAGGTTTAGGTAAGATTTTGGGTTCAGCCTAGCGATAGGGCTACTGCTAGGGTGAGGGTTAGGGTTACGCATAGGGATAGGGTTCGATGTAGGTTTAGGGTTACGGATAGGGTTATGGCTACAGCTATGGGTAAAGGTAAGTTTACGTTTCAGATTAGGGCAGGGGTCAGGGCTTGAGTTAGGATTAGAGCTATGGTTAGTGTTTTTGTTAAGGTTAGGTTTAGAGTTAGGTCTAGGGCTAGAGTTTGGGTCAGTGTAGAGTTATGGCCAGGTCAAGATCTTGGCTTATGCTTAGGGTTAAGGTTAGGGTTATGATTATGTTTAGGGTTAGGGTTAGGGCTACCCTTAGTGATAGGGCTGGAGCGATGGCTAGTGTGAGGGATAGGATAGTGTTAGTGTTACAGTTAGGTTTATTTCAAGGTTTAGGGTGCGTGCTAATATTATAGATATGTCTAAGCATAGAGCTAGGGTGAGCATAGGGCTTGTGCTAGTGTTAGGTTTAGGTTTAGGGTTAGGGCTTGGGCTAAGATTAGGGTGAGGTTTAGTGTTAGGGTTAGGGTTAGTGTATGGCCAAGGCTAGGCCTAGCGTTAGGCTTAGGTTGAGTGTTAGGGTTAGGGTTAGAATTAAGGCTTGGGTTAGTGATAGGGCTAGGCTACAGCTAGTGTGAGGGCTAGGGTAGTGTTAGGGTTAGTGTTAGGGTTCAAGTAAGGGTTAATTCAAGGTTTAGGGTTAGGGCTAATGTTATGGATAGGCCTAAGGATAGAGCTAGGGTGAGCATAGGGCTTGTACTAGGGTTAGGGTTATGTGTAGGGTTAGGGCTAGGGCTATGGCTAGGCTTGTGTCCATGGATAGGCTTAGGATTCGGGTTAGTGTTAGTGCTAGTGTTAGGTTTAAGGTAAGTGTTATGGCTAACTATAGGTTTAGCATTAGCATTAGTATTATAATTAGGGGTATGGCTTTGGTTAGGATTATGTCTAGGGATAAAATTAATGTTAGGGTTATTTTTAGTTTACTGTTAAGGCTGGGGTTCACGTTAGGGTTAGTCCTAGGACTAAGTTTGTGGTTATGGTTATGGTAGGTTCATGGTTAGGGATAGAGCTAGGGCTACGTTTATTGATAGGTTAGGTTCCAATTAGGGCTGGAAATATGGTTAGGTTTAGGTCTAATGTTAGGGCTAGTACTAGGTATTGGGTAAGATTAGGGCTACGGCTAGAGTTAGGTTTTTTATTACAAATAGGTTTACGGTCAAGGTTAATATACGATTGGCCTTGGATTAGGTTTAGGGTTTAGGTTAGAATTAGGATTAGGGTTAGGATTAATGTTATGGTTAGTGTTAATGTTATGGTTTGAGCTAAAATAAGGTACAGTGGTAGGTTTGGGGCGAGGGATAGTGTTAGGTTTGTTTATAGGGCAAGGGTGAGGGTTAGCTTTAGGTTTAGGGCTAAGGCTAGGTTTAGTGTTAGGGGTACGTTTAGCGTCAGTGTTAGTGTTAGGGTTAGGTTTCGGGCTTGGGATAGTGTTATGGTTATGTGTAGGGACAGGGATAGGATTAGGTTTAGGGGAAGTGTTAGCGTTAGGTTTAGGTTCAGGGTTAGTGTTAAGGCTATTGTTAGTGTTAGGGTTAGCGTTAGGTTTAGGACTATCTTTAGGGTTAATATTAGAGCTAGTGTGTGTAGTAGTGTTATGGATAGGGCTAGGGAATGTAATAGGAGAAGGCTAGGCCTCGAGCTAGGGTTATGCATAGAGTTAGGGTAGGCCTAGGGTTAGGGTTAGGATTACCATTAGGTCTAGTTTTAGGACTAGGATTAGGGTTACGCTGGGGATAGGTGTAGGGATATGGTTATGGCTAGGGCTAAGGCTAAGGCTAGGGCTAGGATTAGGGTTAGGGCTATTGATAGAACTACATTTGAGGTTAGTGTGAGTGTTAGGTTTAGGATTAGGATTAGGATTTGGGTGAGATTGGGGCTAGAATTAGGGTTAGCGTTATGTTAGGGCTAGGGCTAGGACTATGGCTAGGGTTAGGGTTTGTGGGAAGGCTACGGTTAGTGTTAGACCTAATTTTAGGTCTTTATTAGGGTTAGGATTAGGGTTAAGATGGTTGATAGGTTTTTATATACAGCTAGAATTATTGTTAGGGCTAGGGTGAAGGCTAATGTTAGGTTTAGGGTTAGGGCCAGCGCTACGGCTAGGGCTATGGTTAGCTTTAGGTAAGATTATGGGGTAACTCTAGGGATAGGGCTACAGCTAGGGTGAGGGTTAGGGTTAGGCATAGGGATAGGGTTAGGTTAGGCTTAGGGTTATGGTTAGGGCTATGGCTACGTCTATGGGTAGAGTTAGGTTTAGGTTTCAGATTAGGGCAGGGGTCAGGACTAGTGTTAGGATTAAAGCTGTCATTAGTGTTTGTGTTAGGCCTAAGTTTGGGGTCAGGACTAGGACTAGAGTTAGAGTTATGGTTGAGTCATGGTGTAGGCTTATGCTTAGTGTTAGGGTTATGGGTACGGTGATGGTTAGGGTAAGGGTTAGCGCTAGCCTTAGTAATAGATCTAGAGCAGTGCTTAGTGGGAAGGATAGGTTACTGTTAGGGTTAGAGTTAGGGTTATTTCAAGGTTTGGGTTGTGGGCTAATATTATGAATACGACCATGAATAGAGCGAGGGTGAGTATAGCGCTTGTACTAGGGTTAGTGTTAGGTTTAGGGTTATAGCTAGGGCTAGGATTAGAATAAGGGTGAGGGTTAGGGTTAGAGTATGGCCAGGGCTAGGCCTAGAGTTACTCTTAAGCTTCGGGTTAGGGTTAGGGTTCGGGTTAAAGTTAGGGTTAGGTTTAGGGTTAGGGTTAGTGTTAGGGTTAGGGTTATGATTAGGGTTAGGGTTAGGTTTAGGATTAGAGTTAGTGTTAGGGTTAGGGTTAGAGTTAGGTTTAGGGTTAGGGCTAGGGTTAGGGTTAGCAATAGGCTTAAGGCTAGGGTTAGTATTAGGGTTAGGTTTAGGGCTAGGGTTAGTGTTAGGGTTAGTGTTAGGGTTAGGGTTATGATTAGGGTTAGGGTTAGGGTTAGGGTTAGGGTTAGGGTTAGGGCTAGGGTTAGGGTTAGCAATAGGCTTAAGGCTAGGGTTAGGGTTATGGTTAGGATAGGGTTCGTGTTAGGTTTATGGCTAGAACAAGAGCTAGGCCTAGTTTTAGGGCTAGGCCTACAGCTAAGTTTAGGGTTCAGGCTTGGGCTAGGCTTATGGTCAGTTCTAAGCTTTTATTTATGGTTATGGCTAGGGTAAGGGTTAGGGTTAGTGTTAGGGTTAGGCTTAGTTCAATGTTTAGTGTTTGGGCTGGTATTATGGCTTGGGCTACGCCTGGAACTGGAGTTAGGCCTAGGGCTAGGACTAGAGTTAGGGGTAGGGGTAGGGCTAGGTGAAGTTCTAGGCCTATGTCTAGGGTTAACACTAGAAATAGGGATAGGTTTAGGGTTATGGTATGGTTAGGGTGAGGGCTATGTTTAGAGTAGCACAAGGGCTAGGGCTAGGTTTAGGTTTAGGGTTAGGGTTACGGTTATGGTTAGGGCTAGGGCTAGGGCTTTGGATAGGTTTAGGGTTAGGGTTAAGGTTAGGGTTAGGGTTAGGGTTAGGGTTAGGGTTAGGGTTAGGGTTAGGATTAGGGTTACGTTTAGGGTTAGGGTTAGGTTAAGGTTTAGGGTTAGTTTTAGGGTTAGGGTTAGGGTTAGGGTTAAGTTAACCTTAGGCTTAGCATTAAGGCTAGGGCTAAGGCTACACGTACGGTTCCCATTAGGGTTAAGGTTAGAGTTACGGTTACGGGTATGTCTAGGGCTCGGGTTATCCTTAGGGTTAGGGTTATGGTACCAATAGGATTAGGGATAGTTCTAGGGCTATGGCTAGAGTGAGGTCTACTGTAGGCTTAGGGTGAGGGTTAGTATTAGGGTTAGGGTTAGGGATAGATTTAAGGCTAGGGCTAGAGCTTGGGTTAGGTTTAGTTCTAAGCATAGGGCTAGGGTTAGGATTAGGTCTAGGTTTAGTGTGAGGGTTAGTGTTAGGTTTGTGGCAAGAACAAGAGCTAGGGCTATTGTTAGGGCCAGGCCTATGGCTAAGTTTAGGGTTCAGGATTAGGCTAGGGTTATGGTCTGTTCTAAGTCTTCATATATGGTTATGGCTATGGTAAGGGTTAGTGTTAGGGTTAGGGTTAGGTGTAGTTCAATGTTTAGTGTTTGGGCTGGTGTTATGGCTTGGGCTATGCCTGGAACTGGAGTTAGGCCTAGGGCTAGGACTAGAGTTAGGGGTAGGCATAGGGCTAGGCGAAGGTCTAGGCCTATCTGGGGTTAACCCTAAAAATAGGGATAGGTTTAGGGTTATGGTTTTGGTTAGGGTGAGGGCTATGTTTGGAGTAGC
>PVKM010032669.1:0-16321 GCA_004027735.1 Carollia perspicillata
TATATTGTTGATTCACTAACTGAACGCACAGCCACCAGCACTGTAACTCATGCCTGAATGATGCTTCTGTAACACAAATTTTCTCCACTTCACACACTTCTTGCACGTAGGAACACTGGACAGCACTTCAGCACTATGATTCAGGATCATTTTTCCAATGAAATCACCAGCAAAAAAGCACAAAAATGCAAAAGAAAGTGGTACTAACTAGACTATGAAAAGAATACTTGTTCACAGTATGAGTGCTGAAACAAGAAGGCAGAACGTCGCTTCGTCTGACCTCAACTGAGAATGTGTGTGGGCAGTGACTCAAAACCTTTGCCTCTCTGCACATGTTCATAAATGACCGTGAAAGCACCATGAATATCGATTTGCGGTTACAAATAAATTTTAGCAAGTAGATACATTTGCAAATATGAAATCCATGAATGATGAGGATCAACTGTATTTGCCAACTATAGAAAAATATTTTTATTTCTCTGTGATGTTGCTTCTTACTATTCCACTGCATTTGCCTGGTTTCTTTTGTGTACCTATAAAACTCCTATTCTTCTTTTTAAACCCTGCTCAGGAAACAATGCCCCCCCCCCGCCTCCCCCCAGCACACACTAATTTCTCCTTGCTGTTTCCTTTGCTTCTTACACTCATCTCTACTTTGCATAAATAAGATTATTGAACTCCTTCACTGGCCTGTGACATTCATTGAGGTCAATGACCATGTCCTATATATGTATACACTAGTTACCGTGCTTACTATGTGTCAGGCTATATGTTAAAAGGTACTTCATATACTCTCCCCATTTTACAGTTGCAGAAACAGAGGACCAGAGCAGTCATGTCACTTGCCATTAACAGGCTACAAAGTTGGTATTCAAACCAAAGCCCAAGCTTTTAACCATTATGTTATCCTAAGTAAATAGTATGAGCTACCACATATTACTGACTGCTCACTATGTGCCAGGCATGGTGCTAAATGCTTTACACAAATTATCTCATTGAATTTCCTTTATGCATCTCTGTGTCTCCAACACAAAGCAAAGTGCATGACACACAAATGTTACTTGGATTGAACTTATTTCTTCCTGCTCCGAAACCTTTCTAAAACCACAGCATGAAAACTCTGTACATTTCCAGCAGTGGCCAAAATGAGTTTCAATGTCACAGTACCCTTCTCCGCACCAACTTCCTTCCCTCCCTCTCATTTGTGTTCTGTGTTTTTGCTACAATGTCTCCAACGTTCACAGGGTAACCTTCTCAAAGCAACGGAGAAAAGAGCAAAAGCACTCCACTTGAACAAGATTTTTCTGTGTAAAAACAATTTCTAGTAGTGATTTATATCATGATCTAAGTCCTCATGGAGTAACAGAATCATGGAAGAGCTAAAGAGTTTTGCTTGAGGGTTGTGAGGTAAGCCCTGTATGAGGCTAAATGAGGATTTTGTTCCCTAGTGTAGCTTTGGATTTCAAATCCATAGAACTTCTCACACTGAATTCAAAATAGGCAGGCAGGTTTAGAGCTGAGAAAGTAAAAGTAAGGTTTTGAAAAAATAAGGAATAGGCTGTAGAAGGTTTGCAAGACAGCAACTGCAGGGCTCACATAACACTGCATGAATGAAGGGGATCCAGGGGGCCTAGCTTTAGGGCTAAAGTCAAACTCACTCATTTTCTTTCAATGGCAAAAGTATAAAGTAGACAAACTTTGATACTTCTTTCCACTTCTCTCTTCCTTGTCTTTCCTCATGAGAATTCCAAATACAAAAATTAATTATTGTCAGCACTCCAGACAGGGGAAATGGACCCAAAAGACAGAATCCTAATTGCCCTAAAAGTCCTCATTTTTCTCCCAACTTTATGTTATGGTTTTGCTATTGGTTACTACAATAGTTAAAAAAAGACAAGAATCTCTAAGCAAATTCCAAAACCAAGGTCTAAGGCAAAGGAAGTAAAGCAAACGCCTTCTGGGTCCAGGCAACACCTGATGAGTGAAATTACCAGAGAACTCTCATCTTCAGTAGCCAGAGCTCAGCCCCAGAACATTTATAGTTGCCAGGAGGAACAACTCTTCTGTTGCCAGGCATTTCGTCTTTTCAAGAAAAGACATGATCCTGCATTTTTTATGTGTAATCTCCTGGTTTAAAATGTGGGCAATTCTTTAAAAGATATAATGAAAACACAGTGCATGCCAAACAAACTCGTTGGCCTTATGCAGTGGGACATACCAGTTTGCATTTTCTGGCCAGAAGAGTCATAGTAGCTTATGGGATATTTAGGGATGTCTTTCAAATTAAATCATTCCTTGTCCCGGAAAATGATAGTCCTGGAGGCCATCCTCTGGGCAAATATCACCCTCCTGCCACTGGTCTCCTCCTAATGGGCCCTGCATCTTTTGAATTAAGTACTTGTCTCAGAAACTGACTTCCAGGCTTCTGCAAACACCCTCCAGGCCATCCTGCGGCTGGGTGATCTATATGACCCCTGGTGACCAGGGAGCCGGTTGCAGCAGGTCTCAGTGTGTGCTTGGGAGCTACTCTTGGAGGGCTCTCTTATCTCCTCCTCATTTCCCAACTTGCATTCCTACCCTCTCCACATCTCTTTTGAAGATGTTTCCCTTTCTTTTTTCTTTTCTCTTCTCTCCTCTCCCAGTTCTCTTGTCTCACCCTTTTCGTTCTCAACTCGTCATTCTTTTCCCTTCTTCCTTTGCTGTTCTCTTCCTCTATTCTCATTCTCTTCTGTTCATTCTCTCCTCTCCACCCTTGTCCTCTCTCTATTACTGTTCTTTCCTCTCTTCCCCATTCCTTCCGCTATTCTCCTTCTCCCAGCACTCCCGAGATCGGGGAACTTGGGAGAGCTCGCTCACCAGGAATACACCAACACCGGCTTCGAGTATTTCTTGTGATGGGAGCGGAGGGTGAGGGAGCCCTTGCGCTCCAGCAAGTCGGTGGGTCCGAGCTCAAACTGGTATTGCCTACTGCTGCACAAGTCCTGGCAGGAGCCGTCAAATCTCGCCATGGCCGCCCCCAGATTCAGACTTCAAAAGATTTCCCTCTGCATTTGTTCTGCCCCCAACCCACAAAGGCTAAGATTCGGCGTCTCTCATCTCCTAAGCAACTCGGGGCGGGGTCAATGGTGGGATGGATCGCTCAAACATAATAGCCTTCTGTTTCCAGGACAGTGTAGCTGCGGAGTCAAGAGAAACTACATTTCCCAGAAAACCACGAGCGAAGGGTCCGGACTACAGAGAAGGAAGAAGCTGCATCTCCATCTTGGGACTTGTAGTTTCGCCCGCCCAGTCTCCTGAGCGGCTGGGCAGAGTTTAAGGGAAGGCCGCAGGTCAGTTAAAGGCTAATGGAGCCTGACCCCAGAGAGGGGTCTGTTCCGGATATCCTTGGAGAAATTCCTTTTACCACTCACCATTTGTTGCTACCATACCTATTGCTTACAAGTAAAAGGGAGTAAGATAACTCTTAAATACGTCATTTCTATACAGCTTTTCTAACTCAGAGGAGGAGCGGATCATTCAGCTAAAGTCTGAAGATGAAAAGGCCTGGCTGGTTCCAGTTTAAGCTGCTTTTTCAACCTTTCTGAACACGGGTTTCTTTGGAAAAGTGAAGGAGGGAGTGGGACAGTGGGGCGGGGTGGGGGCACTAGGATCTGAGGTCTCTTCAGATTATAGGTATAGTTTAGGGCTCCGGGGCATTCGGCTCCGTAAGACTTGCCAAGTTCTTAATTGAAAATATTCGATTTTTAGTGACAACACAAATTCATCACGTTATTGTGTTGTGAGTTAAATGCGAGGAAATCTCAGAATGATCATCTGTGGCATTGCCTTCAGTAAATCATTGGATAGATGTATTACAGAAGGAAAATGCTTATTTCATTTTTTACTTTCCAAGTAAAGAATAATTAACACATGGGAATCCTCCCACAACCTTAATTGAGCACCTTAAGGGCATTACTGGACTTAATCATGGCCATCCCTTTTACCTGGCACAGTGCTTTTAGTACTGGGTGTCATTTCAGATTGTTGAACGAATGAGTGAATATTATGTTTGATTATTTTACATTTACTTGGGCTTCCATAAATCCCAGAACTGTCTTAACTTTAAGAAGACCACATGTAAAAAAGAAGAAAAAGAAGACCACATAGATTGCATTTACTCAAAAATTCAAATTTAAAAGAAATGCATTAAGAGATTTCACTTACAAATAGATTCTCTAGTTTGCAGAAGATTTATTATAGCATTCTTATAAATAATGAGGTGCTTTTCTGAATCGGTTTTCATAAATTTGATTACACACAACTATTAAGTGCTTTTCTGTGGCCTATGGTGCCCAGTGTGGGCGCCTGTGGTACCTAACACTCCTATTTTACAGTCAGCTACAGTTGAGCCATGTTATTTAAAATCAGACAAGCTAAGTGCTAGTAGAGTCCTGACCACTACTTTAGCCCTTCTTGAGGGGATGAAAAGAAAAAAGTTAACTTTAAAAGGGTAACTAAGATCCATGTTAAGCTCAGTTCTGAACAAAAGCATTGCATATTGCTATTGCTCCAAATATTAGCACCATTGCTGTCATGTTTGTTTGTGTGTTTATTTTACTCATGTTTAAAGTGGTGGCAACATAAAAAATGTCAGGTATGTACAACCAATTTCATGTAGAGACAGAGCTGCCCAGAGCCGAAACCTGTGTTGCACAGATGCTGCAGAGATTTAAAAGCTTCCAACACACCAACTAGCAATAAGTTAAGAAAACAAGCAAGAGATAGCTTGTTATTTTAGTGTTCCTTAAGCTAAGCTGACAATCTATTTGAGTCTACAAATATGCTCTATTGTAATACTACTTACTCTCTTTCCCCTTTATAACAGCTTCACAAGGTTCATTGTCTTCTGTGTCTACTAAATACTTTTCAGCATCCTCATGTTGGGATATAGGAGAGTAACTCTTTGGTACCCTCAAATTCAGATGCTCACCAGGACATTCTGTAGAATTCTGGGTTTGTTTATTCCTTATTGATAAAATAGGAAGAAAACAGTATTTATCACAGGAGAGTTTTGTAAGAATTACCGAAGATAACTATTGTACATTGAAAGTGGGTGGAACATTGCATAATAAATATTCAGCCCTCAATTAAATTTCAACCACTACTGCTTTTATTATATCCTAACTTTGTCTTTATCATTTGGGAAAAGCACCCTCAAATGTGATTGTTTTTTGGGTGAAATATCCTAAGTATAGTCAGTGTTTTTCAAGCTTCACTTGTTTACAAGGCCTTTTTAATGAGTATCTTTATAATATTCTAATATGAAACTTAATAGTCTGAATCAGAAAAATGTTGGCAAGATATCTGGATATGTTGCTGGTGATAACAATAGTTTTGTATTCATATAGAATCTTTTCATTTCAAAACCTTTAATAAGCTTTCTGCTTTATAAATATGAAATCACTGGTCCTCAACACACTTGACTTATTCCTGTTTTCCTCAAAC
Organism: Carollia perspicillata; assembly: GCA_004027735.1. Taxonomy (NCBI): domain Eukaryota; kingdom Metazoa; phylum Chordata; class Mammalia; order Chiroptera; family Phyllostomidae; genus Carollia; species Carollia perspicillata. The sequence continues at coordinate 5,485 of PVKM010032669.1, forward strand.
TTCATCAAAGCAATGAAGTACAGAGCTTAAAGCAATGCCTTCTCTTTGTATTAATCTCTTTTCATCATGATAGCCTTGGGATAAGAAAATTATAGCTCAGTTGGCTCAAACAGGGCTTTTCTGCAGGTTAAGTGCAAGCAGACCAATTCAAGAAATGGGAATCTCATCATCTGAGCTTAGCCTAATACACTTCTTGATTAGCACTATCAGAACCCGAAAGAGGTTGCCCAGTAGACCAGAGCAGGACAGCAACTCTAAAATAGATGTAAATGGGCCAGTGTGAATGACCACGGGGGCAAACCTCTTCAATTCTTTTCCTCTCCTGTCTTAACAAGTTGCTCAATTCCCATAAAATCCTCTGCTCAGAACCTTCCAAAGTCACCATCAGCATGTCCTCCCATTTCTCCTCTCTACTAAATGTCATTCATTTAAGCTGAGAGACAAAATTTTTAGTTACATATGAAAATTGATTTGTATTATCTTCTTTTGAATCTAGTTTAAATATATTAGAAACTTGTATTTAAATTTAAAACTAAGTATTTATGTCCTGAACAAGAACTGCATAGCCTCCTGTTACCCACTGTGTGTGCCTCTGGGGGTTCACTTATGAATATTTTATATGAAAAAGTGGGCATCCATCTGCTGTCAGAACAAATGAGAAGTGTCTGATTATCCTTTCCCCTTCCATGTCCTACTCCTTCTCTGCTTCTTGTCTCCTTTCTTGTCTGTTTCCTCCTTCCTCCTTTGAGACATGATAAGGATATTTGAGTTAGAATCTATTGCTGAAATTCTAATATAATTCAGTTATGTGAAAGCTATGAAAGAAAAATAATAAAACCTACAAACCAGGGCCAAAATTTTTATGAATAAACTCATATTTAACAACCCAGGAACTCAAAAAGGACTCAATTCTGACCAAAGTTTCCATCTTTCCTTTCTGTTAACTATTCATTACTACCAACTGTCTTGTTTAGCATGGTTTTAACCTTGAGTATGATTCCTCTCTGCTTCTACTGTGGACTGCAAACCTATCAGGCTTTGACTGACTTACTCTCAAGACATTTTTATTAACTAGTATTGATTAAGTGCTGTCATACAACAGACAGTTCTGGAACTTGTACTATCAGCATGAGGAATTAATTTATTAAATATTCAACATATACATTCTATAATTCAGCATATTCCTATTTTGATATCTAATCCAGCCGATAGGTAAAATTCTTTGGCAGAATTGTCCACAATTATCTCAGGAAAACTTTCGTCTCCTGGGTTGGTAATGACATGCTCTAACATGAATGTGGAGTAGGGATTTCTTTAATATCCAACATGTTGGATATCCTTAATTATTCAGAGGCTGAATATCCATTTTCACAAATGATCTAATCTCTGACTTCTTCCCTTTCTTCCCTGTGCTGCCTTGGCACCTTCACTGTTTATTATCAACAAGAATGAGACAATTCAGCTACCAGTTAACAGTTCTAATGAAGGGAGTCTGTGCTTGAAATTAAGTTCATTATTGTTGTGGCTTTCCTCATTTCTCCTGGTTTTTAATCTGAATAAAGGAACCTTCTCTCCCAGGGAAGAAGCTCAAAAGAAATAATTTGCATCTGGGCTCCTTTCTTCTCCCGGGGATGGTGGACATTTCCCCACATTCCCCATCAGGCCCACCCCAGCTGCACAGTGAGCAGGCTGGCAAGGAATTGACTAAACGGCTTCTCCCAGAGAGTAAGGTGTATGCAGGGGGGTTCTGGGTCCTGCGTAGCCCAAGCACACAACTGAGGGCGCCCAGAGTCCCAGTCTGAAGTAAAGGAGGTGAGCTGACGGGAAAACTGGAAAACTTTGTGAACCTTGAAGGACTGAGCTTTGTGTGATTTTGAATTTCCCATGTTCGGTTGGCATGTATGTATTAGACTTGTGGTGCCATTTCCTGTGTTAGGTATCTTTCTTTAGCATCACAGTTAGGTTGCTTTAAACTAGAGAGGTTTGAGCTCTTTCGGAGGGATCCGAACAGCCAGGAAGTGACTAAAAGCAACTCAAGGACAAGGGAGGACCCAAATAAACCCAGACTTCATTTATAAAAAGTTGTGTATTTATTCTTACACATTTAAACTTCAGTCACCTTCAAAGTACCCTCCATCTGATGCAATACACCTATCGCTACATTTTTTTCTCCACTGCTCAAAACAGTTTTTGAACTTGTCAATTTTCATGCCTTTCAGTGCTTCTGCCTTTTTTTGTTTTGCCTCTTCCACATCAGCAAAGGGAAAGAGCCACATTTAGTGTCCCTTTCCCTCTGAGGACTTTTTTCAAACAGGGAAACAAAAACAAAATTTCAAGGTAAGATCGGGTAAATAGGAGTGTGGGTGTGGGGGTCATGCCATTTTTGGTCAAAAACTACTGCACACCCAATGCAGTGTGGGCAGGTGTGCTCATAAATCACCTGTCCTGAAATGGGTCCTGAAACAAAATTCATTGAAGCCAAGCGCAGCCTCTCACAACACCACCAGCTGGTACACTACAACAGACAGGTTCCTAGAACATCCACCTAGTGGAGGAAGCCTGTCCTACAAGGCACCTGCCCACCAGAAGATAATTCCTTTTTATGGGTTTCCCCTTCATGTAATCTTTTTTAATAAAGGAAATAAAGACCAAGACATAGTAAGGATACTCAACACCAAGGGTTCACTTAGTTTCTTGTTGCTCATTCTATGAGTAATTAGTATATTCCTTACAATTTGGAACATGATTCAAGTTGGAGAAAGCAGTTGAAATGGTTCTTTTCATAGGAAGCTGGAGGTACCACAAATAGCGTTTTCCAGAAAGGAAGGACTTTTACTGTGGGGGCTATAAAGGCGAGTCTACTGTGCGGCCCACCTTCTTAGGTAAATGGAGGCAGGGTCAGCTGCTTTATTACTGCCCCACCTTAACTACTCCTGTCTTCCTCCTGGGCTCACTGTATATAATAGCACTTAGCCCTGCTAGGACTGAGGAAGGGACGAGAAGTAAGAGGGGGAAGGTCTTATTTAATTGTTGAACTTGGAATTGGTGTCAAGGCTCTCTGGGTGATTACGCCCAAATGTTCTTCATGGGGAGCTTTTGTGGGCTCCTCAAGGGCCCCTGAGAAGACCACATCATCGTTAGGAGCAAACTATGCATCTTCCTGGTTGTTGAGGTCTCCTCACCCTCGCAGGCATACTTCTTTGGCAGAATTCTTTCAAATTGGCTCATGCTCAGCTAATCTGTCCAGTGTCTATTCTTGTTCATGGAGAAACACTCAGCATTTTTGGTACCCTCCAAAACCTGGAAACGCAGGCTGCTTCTCTCCACACTCTGCCATCCCACACAGCTCCAGGAGGCCTCTGACCTTTAGACATTTTAGACTACAACTATGCACCACTCACCAAGTGCTCCCAACCCCTGGGGTACAAGTCACATTCTCTGAGAGAATTAAAAAACCCCTCTCACTTGACTTAAATGAAAAGGGAAGAAGAGAAGAGGAGACTATGACATTGCGCCAGCTCTCTGCAAGGAAATTCTCATTACTGGTCTCCCTCTCCTCCGTCAGTGTGACCTTCCCGTGTATATGTACTGAGGGTGAGTGATGGTGGACGCTTAGGAAAACCAAGCAAGCTTGTCTGGCACCTCACTTCAACAGTCAGCACACGGATCAGCTTTCCCTATTGAAAGTGTGTCTCTTCCTCCCCAATACCCACCCCACAGTCTCCAGCTGGAACTGCTCACTCCCTTCTCTGTGTCCCTGCAACATGTTGAAGAAGTTTTATGTCACCCATCACACAGTAGAAAGGTTAATTACTTCTATGTCTATCTTCCCTGCTAGAGTGACTTGAGGACAGCATCGTTTTAGCATCCCCATTGTGTAGCAGAATACATGGAGCCTGGATGTTTGTCAAGAAAAAAGAGAAGCTGGCATTCATGTAGCACTTTCTAGTTGCTATGCACAATACTAGGCATTTCAACACATATCATCTAATTTCATCATCACAGCAGCCTTATGAAGTTGGAACAATTTTAGATCTATTTTAAAGATGAAAAATAGGGCTTACTTAATTCAGGTGACTTTCCAAAATTATGCAGCTACTAAGTAATGAAGACAGGATTTAAATGCAGATGATTGGACTCCCAACCCAATCTTTACTCAATATTGTCTACCAGTATAATAAAACACTAATTAATTATAGTTAAAGTGGTGGCTTATTTTCCAATTAATTAAAATTATTTTTTAAAAATTTAAAATAAATATAATTTTTTCTCTAACTAAAAATCATTTGATGAAAAATTTTATTCCAAGTTTAACTTTGAATAATTTATTTCAACATGTATCATTCATGTGAAAATATTTAGAATAGCTTTATTTTCACTAACCTTTAATTGAAACTTATTTTTCCTTAAATTACAAATGTAGTCAACAGACCACAATGGCATTAGCAGTGCTTGTGACTTTGCATAGATAGAAATCACAGATATCTTTTTATTATGTTATTGCTGCTGCAAACACCACAAAATAGCATTTATTCTCATACTACTTTAAAATTCTGGTAGTTACTGGATCCATTCTGGACCTTCTTAATTAATGCAATATTTTTTTAAAGCACATAGAGTTGCTTCACGTCTTGTGCAGAGTTTGTGGGCAAGACATCAAATCACCCAGGTGACTCAGCCCCACTAGAGCCCAGATTTGGCACCCTGCAACTTCTGGCTTTTCCCAAAACTAAAATCACCTTTGAAAGGGAAGAGATTTCATACCATTGATGAGATTCAGGAAAGTATGACAGGGCAGCCGGTGGTGATTGGGAGAACTGTGTGAGGTCACAAAGTGCCTACTTTGAAGGGGACTGAGGTGTCATTGTCCTGGGTGCAATGTTTCTTGTTTCTTCTTCAGTAAATGTCTCTACTTTTCATATTATGTGTCTGGATACAGACATTGCATTACAGGGTCTGGCAGAAGTAATGCCTGCTTAAGTGTGGTCGGTAGGGCAATGATATGGTTGTAGTAATTTATAGTTTTAATTTGAACATTTCACCTAAAATGTCTTATGGTGTACTTGACTGTGATACTGTTATGTTACAGAATTACATGCTTATGATTTTGTAATAAAAAGGGGCATTATTTGTGCCAAACCCTGTATATTGTCATTCCTATTTTTAAAATGAGTAAATTGAGTCATATATTTAGTAAGAGACAAAACCTGAAGAGCAAGTCTTACATTCCTATCTTTAGATCCCAAGGAATATTCTCATTCCCATTCTACTTCAGAATATGTATATATTTTTTATTCTTCTGTTTGCAAGAGAAGAGTCTGGTCTCAAGGAATACAGGACTATTTCTTCAGCTTAGCCTTTACCTCTCTAACTTTTCCTCCTCTAGATACATTATGACTTTTCCACCTAAGGCATTAGGTAGCTGTTAGTTAGATTAGTAGTAAGTTTCCAAAATTCCTCCCTTGTTAATTTTCTCTGAAATTATACAATTCAATACCCCAGGGGTTATATAAAATATGGTGAAATTATGTGAATGTCTTGTCTCTATGCCTTGTCACTTGGGACCAACTTTTACGTTTGTCCTAAGGAACTCCTGGCTCCCATGTTGCCTTTCCCTTGCTCTCATCCTCTCTGTGTCAGGGTTGATCTTTCTTTCTGTACAGTAGCCCCACGACAATTTGCTGTGTCCATTGTTCTTGACAGGCCTAGAGGACCTGAATCTTTCTTCTTCAGAATTCTCATCACTCTAGAATCCAGAAGTGAAAAAAGTATCTGGATTTCTAAAACATTTCAACATAAATTTTATTCCATAGCGGAAGGCTGAATGCTTTGTTTTCCCCAAAGTTATGATTTTTAAAGCAAATACGATTTTACTTTTATATAAAATTCTAAGAAAAAAGTACCAAGATCTCAAAATCCTCTACAAAAATATTCAAAAAGCCTACCTATCAATAATTGGTATTATTAGCTTTTCTATCAAGATTTAGTCTATCAAGATTTAGTCTATCAAGAATTAGTCTTATTAACTTTTCACAAAGCTGGTGCCCAAAGTGGAGAAGGAAGCCCCTGCCCCTCCCGAAGCCGAAACCAAGGCTTTGAAGGCAAAGCAAGCAGTGCTAAAAGGCATCTACAGCCACAAAAAAAGAAGATCCGCACGTCACCCACCCTCTGGAGGGCTAAGACACTGTGGACTGAAGGCAGCGTCGGTAGCCTCGGAAGAGCGCCCCCAGGAGAAACAAGCTTGACCACTACGCCATCATCAAGTTCTCCCGACTACCCAGTCACCAATGGAGAAGACGGAAGACAACGATGCACTTGTGTTGAGGCCAACCAGCACCAGACGAAACAGGCTGTGAAGAAGCGGTATGACACTGAGGTGGCCAAGGTTGACACCCTGGTCAGGCCTGATGGGGAGAAGAAGGCACGCGTTCGACTGGCTCCAGACCATAGTGCTTTGGACGTCACCGGCAAAATTAGGATCATCTAAACTGCGTCCAACTGGCTAATTCTAAATCTAAAAATGTTATACTAAAAAGAAATAATTAGTCCTATTATTAAAGAAAACTGCTATGAAATATATTTTAAATTTAGTTATTAGCTCATGCTGTGTCATTGCTCCTCGTTTACCAGAGTCTATTCTATTTAGTTTAAGATAAACTAAATTTCTATTTCTGACTGAACCTTGTTAGTATCGAAAAATGCATCATCTTTTTTCCAGTATGGATATGTACAAGAATATTTTATATAAAAATTAATTGTCTCTTTTTTTGGCACATTACAAGGAGGACTATTTTGAAAGTAAAATATTAATGATGACTATGATTCACCAATTTGAAAGGTTTCTTCAATACTGTGGCACAAAATTTCTTTCCATTATAGTCAGAAGGTGGGATATATGTTTTTTCCAGATGGCTATACTTTCTTATTTTCTATCTAAATTTGTTAGAGTCATGGAATAAATAAGCCTAGAATCTGAGCTCGCCAGAAGAAATAGTGCATATTATTTCGTATAGCATTTTAGCCAAAGCAGAAATGTTTTCCGAGCCTCTAAAACACTGCTGAGGATACTTCTACCTTGATGAGGTCAGAGGGGGGAGCTAACATTTCCCGAAGGTGGCCTTTCAATTTTGTACAAGCGTGGTCCTGAGTTCCATTTGATGCTGAGCTAATGGGAACGTTCTTGCTGGATGCTCCTGTTGTTTCTGTTTCTGGGAGATAAAAGAAATGTCTTATTTCTCTTTCTCATGAGATCCTTTCAGCTGTTTGAAGAGAGTTGACACGCCTTCTCTTTTCTCACATAAACAAAGTAAACAAAACTATCTGTTCTTTATCTTAATTATGGCTGACACCTCTGGGTGGCCATTGCTTTGATCCTGATCCCCTTAAAAAAAGGCTTCTCAGAAGAGAGCACAGTGTTTCACTCTGACAGATGCCCAGTGCAGTGGGGCTACGTTGTCCCATATACCTTATTAGCACAGCCTAAGCAGTGGGGAAGGAAGTAAGGAAAGACAGGAGAAAGGAAGGAGGAAAGCTAGGAAGCGAGGAGGAGGGAGACATGGAATACAGATGAACTGAAATCAGATCAGGGAGAAATAAACAAATTCAAAATATATGACCCAATGCTAATACTAGGATCAGAACTACCACCTGGAGACTAAGCTTTGGACCTCTGGCAAGGTTGGAGAGCTTATAACAAGCCTCCCACATTAAGCCAGAGGCTTTTGAAAATACAAATCATTTCTGAAGCAAAGTATCCCCAGTTTAGACTCCCAGGATTCCCCCAGATTAAATTAAACAAATGTGATCTCACAAAGAAACTACTGGCAAACATACAAGGGAATATGCTATGGGGAGCAAAACCAGCAAAGAACAGATAAATGTTTCCCCCCACACCCAACCACCCAATTCGGATGTTGAAATTATTAGATGTAGCATGTGAGGGAACGCCAAATGGAAATTCTAAAGAAACAAGTCTTCGAATCCTAAAACAATCTGACCAAGGGATAAATCACTACCAACAACAGTCAGAAAACCTTTCAATGTACACATGGATGCGTTAATCAGCAATTTCCCTCTCTGATCACAGAACACTTCTGAAATACATAAGAAGTGTGGAAAACAAAAATTCAAATTTTGGTAAAATTAATAGAGACTCCAAAATATTTGTAAAGGCTGCTGAGCCTTCAGGATTCATATGGCATAAGTGGAGAGAAGCTAAGAGTGATGTGGTAAGCAGAGCACTAACATCCATGCCCCTCCACACCAAGGTTTATGGCCCTAATCAAAAAGTATAAATGTTATGAATGCAATATCTCACCTATTATTATATTCTATTACATGACAAATGAGATTTTTCAGATTCAATTAAGAGTATACTAATCAGTTGACTTTGAGTCAATCAAAAGGGAGATTATCCAGTGGACCTAGTCAGATATGAGCCCTTTGAAAGCAGAGTTTTCTACAGCAGGTGGCAGATGTGAGAGAGAGAGAGATCTGAAACAGAAGGGTTCAAGATGCTATTGTGACCTTTGAAGACGCAAGTTCCCTTGAAGGGTGGGAGAGTGGCCTCTAGGAGCTGTAAGAGTGAATCACGGCTGCCAGCTAGCAGGGAAACGGAGACCTCGGTCCTACCACTGCAAGGAAATGAATGAGCTTGGAAGTGATTTCTGTCCCAGGAACTCCAGATAAGAAAGAGCCCAGTCCAGCCACTTGGCACTGGGAGACCCTAATCAGTGAAACCAGCGAAGCCTGCCCCAACTTCTGACCTTTAAAAGTGTGATCAACAAGTGTTGTTTGAAGCCATTAAATGTGTGCTCACTTGTTCTATAGTGACAGAAAACTAAACTAAGTGTTATTGCAGAAAGTACTATTTTTAAAAAATTCTTAAAGATGCTGAAGCACATCTTGAGGTACAGAAACCATCCTTAATAGGTGGCAAATGGACTGGGAAGAAGGTGAGATGAATGTTATCAGGATGCTTCCTTATGACTGACAGTAAGTAGAAGAGGAGCGCTGAGAAGAGCCTGCTAGTTCATACACTCCAGTGAAACTAGGGTATAAGAAACTAGTTCTTACGATCGTTGTGAAAAGAGGCCATTTTGACTGCTGTTTTCAGCAAATAAAACCATGTTCTTCATTCCATTTTAATTCTTTTGACTTTCAATTATGGTCATTTGATATTAATATTGCAACATCTACTCTGGTTATTTGTATTTTTCCAAGGGCATTTTGCTTGTCTTTTTATTCTTAGCCATGTAGCAATATTTAGGATGGAGTTCATTTATAGTCAGAATATAGTTAAACTTTGCTTTTCAAAAGGAGATTTAAGCCATTTTCTTGTAACTTATTTTATATAGTTATATTATGTTTTCCTTCTTTTCAATGTTTTCTTGCTTTCTTTTATTTCTCTGTACTCTATGGGCTATGTTTTATTTGTTATCATGTTATATTTTACAATGATTTCAAAGAGTATACATTATATTTTTAATTTTACTAATAGTTCTTATAGAGCTTTTCCAACACATTCTTTAACCTGTACTTCCCCTATTGTTGAAGATCCAGAATGAAATGTCAGCTTTTGACATTATGTAAGATAACAGTGTTTACATAAAAGGTATGCCATCAACAAATGCTTATTTGATTGGACCCAGTTTAAATTAGTTTGTTCTTCAATCTAATTTGAAATTATTTAAGACATGGGATTCATACATCTCAGACAATGGGTGGGGGAAATTTAAGCATCATGGCCTCTGGTAGTACAAGCAGAAATATTTCTAAATGAATGGCAGGAAAGCATTGCTACCATTGAAATGCTACATTTTAAGTGTATGTGTGAAAATCAGTTCAGTAGTAGACAGTCAAGTCCTCTTCCTGTACAAACAAAACCCAACAGAGAGATAAGTTGATATATTTTTCAGTGTTTTTGCTGTTGTTGTTGTATGTTTGTTTGTTTTTGCTTCCTTCTAATTAGAGTCTCATGCCAGGGGTATAGCAGTACCACAATTTCCAGAATGAGTCTGAGTATCTGCATGTAGTATCCTGTCCAAGGGCAATTTGACTGTCAGGGTGTATCATCGAGTCCTTTAACAAGTTGTCCATCTTATCATTATGATTCTATGTGAAAAGCTCTGTCTGGATGAACAGCCCTAAATTGCCTAAATCCAAGAAAGAGTAGTGGAAACAGTTTTCATGACTCACTCAGGGGCTGCATTAAGGTTTATGGATAAAACATGAGGACCATGACAGTGGTTTGGGAGAAAAACCAGTCATCGCTTCTGTTTGCCTTCCATTTCTGTTTTAAAAATATATTTTATTGATTATGCCATTACAGTTATCCCATTCCCCCCCTTCATTTCCCTCCACCCTGCACATCCCCTCCCACCCACACTCCCCCCATTTAGTTCATGTCCATGTGTCATAAGTTCTTTAGCTTCTACATTTCCCACACTACTCTTGCCCTCTCCTTCTCTATTTTCTCCCCACCGTCTATGCTACTTATTCTCTGTACCTTCTCCCCACCCCCTCCTCCCACTCCCCTGTTGCTAACCTTCCATGGGACCTCCATTTCTGTGGCTCTGCTCCTGTTTTAGGTGACCACTTAGTCTGCTTTTGTTTTAGGTGTGGATGTTAATAACTGAGTTTGCTGTCCTTTCACTGTTCATCTTTTTTATCTTCTTTTTCTTAAATAAGTCCCTTTAACATTTCCTATAATAAGGGCTTGGTGATGATGAACTCCTTGAACTTGATCTTATTAGAGAAGTGCTTTATCTGCCCTTCCATTCTAAATGAAAGCTTTGCTGGATAGAGCAGTCTTGGATGTAGGTCCTGGCCTTTCATG